>JASVEL010010360.1:0-94140 GCA_032618575.1 Nicotiana noctiflora
AAATTGTTTGACCCAGAATGTTTATGAACATTTATGCACTCAAAACAATTATTAAAAATAAAGGGTCAATCATAGCAGGTCGTAACATATCTGAAAATCAGTAAAGGAAAGATAAAGGGAACATATGTAGAGATAGCAGAAGATATTTAGTGATCTTTTATTCATGATAATGGGTTAATCTGCCTCTCCATGAAGAGGTTCAGATCCTTACAATCATGTTTTCATAGATCTACTGTTATTCTGTATTATATGGTCTTGGTTCTCACTCTGCGCTGTACTATATATTTCTTAGAGCCCCATGGGGAGAGAGTGGAACCCCCTTTTCTGATGATTGCTTCGGTATTTATAGATCTTAATTATGATAGTTGACTTTCTTTGGAGATCGAATCCGTGTCGTGAAACTATTGCGGGCGTACCCGCAGGGCGTCGTCTCTGACAAAAGAACTTTAGGCGGCTATGAACAATAACCTGTGGTCGAGGACGACCTCGCTACTTATGGCGTTTGCGCCCAGTTGGGGGCGGCCTCGACGCTTGCTATGCGCATTTGGGCCGAGAGGAGTGATTAATTTATTCCGATTATTATAAGGTCGAATTGTAGCTCATACAGATAGTCTCTCCGTTTATCGTGATCACGTCGAGACGGGCTGGGATAAGCGGATATGATAGCCTGAACGACGTCTCTTTCCGGTCGAGGAGACGGTGGCCTCTCAGGGCGTCTCTTCATCAGGCGTGAGTCCGGATATATTCTTGCTCATGCAAACTTCAGGACGCAGGGTCTGATCGGCCTATAAGGCGTCATCGCATTCGGGGTATTCGAAGCGACGGCTTAAATTCCGGCGTACACTTTTTGATTTCGATCGTGGCAGCGACGATTTCGATGAGAATCGAACCGTTTCTGATGGTTGAGATTCGCATTAAATGGCGCATGTCAGTTTCCCGAGGTTTGATTTGATTTTTCCTATAAGAGAGCCCGGCATGTCAGACATTCAACACTCTTTTATTTACTGATTGTCTCTCTCTAGCAAATTCCTGCCTTTTCTGTGGCATAATCGTTGCCCGCTCTCAGTCATTTTCTCCGTTCTTCATCTAGCCTTTCTGGTGACCTAAATCAATGGTTGGCCTTCCTCACGACGGTCTTCTGGTGGTGCTGCCAGCGGATTCTCCGGTGATTGAGGGGCTGTCCCCCGTGCTTCCGGTCGTTGATCGGAATGATACTGAGAGGATGCCCTCAGTAGATGATATACTCCCGGGGGCGGGGAGCTTGGCGATGGATTTCACCGCAGATTGAGGGGTTGAACCCGTCGATAAGGCCCCACTGATGGGGGAGGTAAGCATGGCTCAGCTACGCGCGCAATGGCTCATCCCCTCCCATGCCGATATTGTGTTGGCTCTTCCCGGGGACAAGGTACACATCGACCACACCGGGTATTGCATGTTCTACTCCTACCCCCTCAGGCTGGGTTCAGAATGCCCCTTCCAAATCTGGTAGTTGACTTCTGCCGGTATTACGGTGTTTTCCCGTGGAAGCTTACCCCGTCCGTATACAAGCTCTTGGCTATGCTGCTGAAGTTCTCGGAGCTGGCCGACCGGTTGGTCACTCTACAACATGTCCTTGCTCTCTTTGCCCCTCAGCGGATTCGAGGGAGCATGATCCGGATGGTCCCGCGCGGGTGGCAAGGACTGGTGACGGCTTTGGACGATGAGGTCGAGCCTCGTCAATACGAACAATTCTT
Source organism: Nicotiana noctiflora (assembly GCA_032618575.1). NCBI lineage: Eukaryota > Viridiplantae > Streptophyta > Magnoliopsida > Solanales > Solanaceae > Nicotiana > Nicotiana noctiflora. Next base: position 1,734 of record JASVEL010010360.1, read on the forward strand.
CTATGTCAGGACCGATCATCTGGTGGCATCTTCCTCAGGGTTTCCAGAGACCTAGAATCACGGCCGTAAGTCTTTCCTTATTTTTTTTGTTTTTGGGGATGATTGAACTTGCGCTCTATTTTTTATTTTGTCTTTTGACTGGTTGTTGTTTTGTTGTTTCTGCAGATGACAGGTCGCCCCCGCCTTTATTTACTGGTCTGTGCGGGTGGTTGGAAGTTATCATCCCGCATACCGAGGGGATTCGCTCGTGGGCGTCCTTCTCGAGGAGGTACGACCAAAGAGTTTTGCTTTACTGGGATGTGTTCGATTTTTGGTTGTCGCCACAACTTAACGCTGACCCGTTTCTATATTTGTAGGGCGGGTAAACCGCGACAAGGCTCCTCAGCCAGTATTCCGGTGCCCTGGGGCGATTGCCAGTTTTTTTACTCCGGTGGCGGCCGCTCAGGTTCCCAGGGCCGCTTCCGTTGACTCCGTAGCTGCGCCCTCTCATGTTCGCCCTTTTGCTTGATGGTGGGAGCGTGTCGGGAGTTATATGCTCTCGGGAGGTGTCACCTTTTTGAGACGAATAGGAGAGACCCTTAGTCAGGCGGTGGATCCTTCCACCTCCGACCCCTTCGGTGGCGCGACCAGTTGCTGATGAGATGGTAACAGTGGACCCTCTGCCTCTTTCCGAGGCGAGGGAAATTGTCGAAGCGGCACGTGCCCCAGCGGGCGGGCCAAATGATCTTCGATCCCGGGATGAGCGAGAAGGGAGCGCCGCCCCTACCGCTCAGTCTTCTACTCATAGATTTGAGGCGGGTGAGACTTCTCGGGTGGTCGTGGATCTTGGACATTCCAGCACCCCGTCGACGGGGGCGGCGGCGACGGGAGAGGTATCTCCGTCTGGTTCCGACTTGGATTCCGAGGATGTTCGTATGTTTCTTGATGGAATCACGAATGCGATTTTTCTTCCAGACGGGAGGCCGCGGGTGATCGAAATTCCCGCGGATGAGAATTTATTGTTGAGGGAGTCTTCCATATTGCAGTTGTTGGGCCAGCTATGTTCTTCCGTGGAGAATCACTCGCTGAGAGAGGTGACGGATGTCGGCATAATGAATGAAGTAGCGTCGATGGGTATTGAAGGTATGCGTTCCGGAATGACTATTCTCTCTTAACCTTTCCATTTCCCAGGATTCCCGCCCCTGACTCCTCTATGTTTTTTTTTGCTTTGTCTCGCATGTGTTTTTGCTGCATGTAGAGTGCCTGCGTCGGACCAATGTTCGATCCGGGGTACTTCTCCGCGTTCTCGAGAGGTGTCACCGGTTACGGATCCAATGCAGGGAACTTAATGAGCACCTGAGGGATGACCCTCGTAACTAAAAGTTGGTCGGGGAGTTACATGGGCGGAACTGCAGAGGGACCAGGCGCTTGGCCGTGTTGAGACCTTGGAGGGGCGGCTGCGTCAGGCGAATAATGAGCTGGAGGCTGGGAGGAGGGAATCTTTGGAGAGCGAGCGTCGATGCTTGGCCAGGGTGACGGCGGTTACCTCAGAATTGAGCGGGAAAGTTGTCGCGCTGGAGGGGGAGTTGGCCTACTTGAAGCGTAGGCTAGTCGAGGCTTCTGCCAGGACAACCGAGCTTGAGGGGATCATCCGTGCCAATGATTCCCAACTATCGGCGATAAGAGCTGCCGCCGCCTCCAGGGACGGCGGCCTCGAGGAGCAGATCAGGACGCTGGAAAGAAATGCTCAGGATGTCGCGGGGCAGATAGCGCTCCTTGAATAGGAGAATCGGCGCATCCAGGAACAGTCCGCGTGCTTGGGTAGTTCTCGTGAAGCTTGGGTTTATGCCGAAGCGCAACGGGACATATATAAGCATCTGCTTAAGGCCGGCCTGATTACTGAGGGTGCCTTCGAGCAGGCACATCAAAAGACACGAGAGGCCCGTGAGGAATGTGGTTTTGACGCCACGACACCCGGCAATGATGATATACCTGGCGGGAGCACGGCTGAGGCTGGGAATGATGGGGTCGCGGTGGAGGGCGGCGGGAGCGGAGCGGAGGCCGACGAAGGCGGAGCTGGCGACGGAGCGGCACAGGCCGGTGATGATGGAACTGGGGCGGATTGTGTTGTTGGCAATCCCCAGTTAATTGATGATCAGTTGACTGTATCTTCTTTTACTTGTTGCTGCGTGTGGCTATTTTTTCTTCTTTCCCTTTTTCTTTTTCGTTTTTTTATTTGATTGATTATTGTGGCTAACTTTAGACAATTCTTGCTTCGGGACGGACGAGCGTGGCCTACATCCACCTATTTTAATTTAAGGGAGAATTTCCCCCTTTTTCTTCTACTCGCTTACTGCTCGTTGTGTTGTACGTTTTTCATTCACATGGTCATTAGTTGTCTTGGATCGAAGGCTTCATGGCCTGAGCTTTACTTTAGTTTGTTGTTGAATTTATATTGGCAAAGGCTCGTGGCCTGAGTCCCAATTCAACCGTAGTTGAACTTCGTTGATTCTTTTGAGTCGAGGGCTCATAGCCCGCTTCAACTGTCGTTGAATTTATATTGGCGAAGGCTCGTGGCCTGAGTCCCAGTTCAACCGTAGTTGAACTTCGTTGATTCTTTTGAGTCGAGGGCTCATAGCCTGAGTTTTACTTCAACTGTCGGTGAATTTAGTATGGCGAAGGCTCGTGGCCTGAGTCCTAGTTCGACCGTAGTTGAACTTATGTGGATGCTTTTGAGTCGAGGGCTCATAGCTCAAGTCTTACTTCAACTATTGTTGAATTTATGTTGGCGAAGGCTCGTGGCCCGAGTCCCAGCTCAACCGTAGTTGAACTTTGTTGATTCTTCTGAGTCGAGGGCTCACAGCCCGAGTTTTACTTCAACTATCATTGAATTTATATTGGCGAAGGCTCGTGGCCTTAGTCCCAGTTCAACCGTAGTTGAACTTTATTGATTCTTTTGAGTCGAGGGATCATAGCCCGAGTTTTACTTCAACAGTCGTTGAATTTATATTGGTGAAGGCTCGTGGCCTGAGTCCTAGTTCAACCGTAGTTGAACTTCGTTGATTCTTTTGAGTCGAGGGCTCATAGCCCGAGTTTTACTTCAACTGTCGTTGAATTTATATTGGTGAAGGCTCGTGGCCTGAGTCCCAGTTCAACCGTAGTTGAACTTCGTTGATTCTTTTGAGTTTAGGGCTCATAGCCCGAGTTTTACTTCAACTGTCGTTGAATTTGTATTGGCGAAGGCTCGTGACCTGAGTCCCAGTTCAACCGTAGCCGAACTTTGTTGATTCTTTCGAGTCGAGGGCTCATAGCCCGAGTATGGATGAGATGAATCAGGCTTGCCCTGGTGTTTGTTTTCCCTTTATTTCTGACTTCAATAACAGCTACGTGACCTTGCTATGAAATCCCCACAGACGGCGCCAAATTATTTGACCCAGAAGACAATTATTAAAAATAGAGGGCCAATCATAGCAGGTCGTAACACATCTGAAATTTAGTAAAGGAAAAGAAAAAAGAGAACATATGTAGAGATAGCAGAAGATATTTAGTGATCTTTTATTCATGATATCTGCCTCTCCATGAAGAGGTTCAGATCCTTACAATCATGTTTTCATAGATCCACTGTTATTCTGTATTATTTGGTCTTGGTTCTCACTCTGCGCTGTACTCTATATTTCTTAGAGCCCCATGGGGAGAGAGTGGAACCCCCTTTTCTGATGATTGCTTCGGTATTTATAGATCTTAATTATGCCAGTTGACTTTTCTTAGAGATCGGGTCCGTGTCATGAGACTATTTTGGGCGTACCCGCAAGGCGTCGTCCCTGACAGAAAGCTTTAAGCTGATACGGACAATAACCTGTGGTCTAGGACGGCCTCGCCTCTTGTGGCATCTGCACTTAGTCGTGGGAGGCCTCGACGCTTGCTATTCGTATTTGAGCTGAGAGGAGTGATTAATTTAATCCGATTATTATAAGGTCGAATGGTAACTCATACACACTTGATACACACATGTTTTCTCTATTTTCTTTTATTGTCCTCTTCTGTAGCTGGCAATCGCATGCCTGAGAGAAAACGGGAATAAATTTATAAGTCTATCAACTACTCCAAGAATATTGTTTACAGTGGATATGGAGTACACCAAAAATGAAAAATTAAAAAATCAAGAATATTATTTACAGTGGCTTATGAGATGAATATATGGATTTTGAGCTGTTTGCTCTTATGATGATTCATGATGATTTTGGAATAGGGACCCTCAGAAGTAACACATATGATGATGCATATGCAAAGCAAAGACTAATAACTCAAAAAGCACTAAGCTAATTATATCGTACATGTTAGAATCATGTATTTATAAGAAATAATTTTGGAGAATACAAAATAACGTATAAATAGAGACAAAAAACAAAAATAAATTTTAATCCGAGCCCACTGAATTCATAATGTTTCCTTAAGGAATTTGATCCCCTTCTAGTACCCAAGGTTATGGATTATTTCCTTCAAGGATAGAATGAATTACATACTGGTGTACCGGTACGAAACCCCAATATTTCAGCGAACTCAAAGATCAGTAACAAATCACACTTACTGTTGCTTAGTAGTTAAAACAATGCATAAGAAAGAAGGAGAAACCAGAAATTCGTATGGAAAATCTGAGAGAATGGACCGCTATTTATAGCCAATGTTGAGCTCAAATTGAAGATGTGAAATTCTTCAGAAGGACTATTTACATAAAACGGCCATAACATAAATTCATAAAATAAATGGCTATTTACGCAACAATAAACCGGAAAGACAAAACGCGCGAAGGAAAATTAATTTTTTCCGTTACAAAAACAGAAACAAAAAACGAACACTTTATTTTCCAATGGATTTAATATTAATTTTTGTTTACAAAAATGGATATTTGATAATATTATGTTAATATTTGCTAATAAATTCGGTCCAAAAAATCAATCAATCAATCGATCATTTGACCGAATTTGAATCTGAAACCAAAGCCGAGCGAGCGATGATGGTGCGTGAATTACATTCTTCTTAACTCTTAAAAGAAGAGCAATTATATATATACCATCAAAAACCTTTTCCTCTTCCAATATGTGATAATGTCCTTTTGTCAAGGACGAAATCTAAAATGAAACTCAAATATTTCATTCAATTGGTCATTTGACCAATCCGAAGCCGAAGCTGAGCGAGCAACAACGACGACGCGAGATTTACCTTCTTCTTAACTCTTTAAGAGCTAAAAGAAGAGCAATTATATATATACCCATCAAAAATATTTTCATCTTCCAATATGGGAATGTCTCTTTAATTTTCCCTCCATTTCTCATTCACACTCTTTTAAGCCTATATTAGCTTAAAATCTCAACAATCCCCCACATGAATGGCGAATGGTTATTGTCACACCTCCTTTTTCCGCACCCGCGGGAGCACGAGGGAGTTTTTCCAATTAAAGGACAATCGAAACGGGATCAACTTATTTAATTCAGAGTCGCCACTTGGAAAATAATGGTGTCCCAAGTCACCGGTTTGATCCCGAACCGAGGAAAGGTTTGACTCTATATTACGGTCCGCGAACCAGAAATCTGGATAAGGAATTCTGTTAACCCGGGAGAAGGTGTTAGGCATTCCCGGGTTCCGTGGTTCTATCACGGTCGCTCGATCATCGTATTTGGCCTCTTTATCTCATTTTATAATGTGCTTTAACCTATGTGAAAATTTTAACTTTTAACTGCTTTTGATTATTATTATTATTATAAGAATTATTATTATTATTATTATTTTACCAAAGAATTGCGACGTTGTGAAAATGTATCTCGAACCACGTCGCACCAGTGCACCCGTGGTTGTCAACACATTTCGACTCCGTTGAGATTTGGATTTGAGTCACATAAATGTGCACTCGAGTTTAAGGAGATAAGATTACTAAATACGCGCCTAAAGATACTAACGCGTTTTGTGTTCGGGAAAGGCCGTGAAATCCGCTAAACAGCACATCCCGGAATCTAAATGTTTTTCGTAATAATCGTCTGTTGAGGGCCCCGCAATTTGCGTGTTATTTTGGCGAGGCTCGTCTCACTTGTTGTTTAAGGGATCATTACCCTTTTATTGTTTATTGTTTTAAAATTAATTACAACGCAGTGGAAACGTATCTCGAACCACGTTGCACCAGTGCACCCGTGACTTTTGACACGTTTCGACATCGTTGAGATTTAGATTTGGGTCACATAAATGTGCACCCGTATTTGAGAAGGTAGTATTAGAATATTAAAGCAACTACGCATTTATTATCTTTGGAGAACACCGTAAAATTCGTTATACGGTCGATCCCGAAGTCTAAGTATTTTTATATATATACATTTATGAGGGCCCCGCGATTTGTATAATTTTGTTAGGCGAGGCACACTTCTAATTCTAATTTAAAAGAGAACTACATTCCGCTATATTCATTTAAGAATTAATTCGAGATTATTTAGAACATGTTGCAAGCCACGCTACATGAAATGCACCCGTGGTCCATGACACGCTTTATTTAACCTTGTTCAAAATTGGAGTCGGGTCACGTGAAATACACCCCCGATTCCTTTAATCTAATTCCGCCGTTCGGTTGAGGAATAAGGAACCAATTTCGATAATGTGACAAAATCATGCTCAACTAAAGCAAACTACGGATGTTCATAATATTTATTTTCCTAATCTTTGAAATTAATTTCCCAATACCAAGGACAATGAGTTGTACACTTAACGTCTAGCAAATTGAGTCCCATCCCAACGTTGGTCCACTAAAGGCTAAGGAAATCTCTAAAATTATCAATTTGACAATACTCTCCCATATCAATTATTTTGTAGCTCCCAAGATAAATCTAACGTGATAGCAAAACTATATAACTGTTAATGAAACAACAATAGTAATGACGTAAGCCCACTCAAAATAATTACGTCTAGATATAGTGTTCTTAAGCAGTAATTAACAAAATAATTCTCTTAACATGGATAAACATCTAGGACAACTCATTATAAATCAAAATAACAAAACTAAAGTATCGATATAAGAAGCATCGAGGAAATTAGTAGACGAGTTGTAAAAGAAGAAACGGACGGACCTTTATTGCTTCAGTGTAAATGGGTTACAACAGCAACTGTGAGCGCATAACTAAATCTCGATCGGAACGGAATGAATCGGCCCGAACAATGATGAACTCGTACGGACCTCCAACCAGACGACATCCCAACGCTTGACTGAAATAGAAACTCCCTAGATGACGACCATCGACGACCTTAAAGCTGGTTCGTGGTAGTCGACGGCAACTGGGTTTTGTTGACGACGCAGGCAACTGGAACGACTAGCTAAAAGGGTCGTTTGAGCAGTAGGGTGGCAGCGATGTAATAGTCGCGAGGCAAACTGATTGGGGGACGACGCGGTGCTGCTAGGCGACTGGAGGTCGACGAACAGGTGAGGGTCGTTTTGGACTGGGCTGGATGTTTCAGTGGACGTTGGTTGCTGCAGGTTTTGGAACGGATGAAGGAGATGGGGCGAAGGGGGGCGTTTCTTATGATAGCTGCCGCTGTTTTTGTTGCTCGGTCTTAGGCGTTTTTGTGTCCCTCCATTGCTGCCCGTTCTTCTCTTCTTCTTTTTGTTTAAAAAATTCCCCCTGCCAAAATAGTAATCTCTCCCCCTTTGTATTGTATTGCCCTTTCTTTTTTTAAATAAAATCCTAGACCCCCCTACCACTTTACCGTGCTCCCTCATTTATGCATATATCCCCTTATCTTTTTTTTTGTTTTTTTTTAAATTTAGTCCCATGTCTTTTTTGTCTTTTTCTTTTTGTCTTTATCCCTTTGTCTTTTTCTTCTTGTCTTTTTCTCTTTGTCCTTTTCTTATTATTCCCACATCCCATTATGTATTGTCCCCCTTAGTGTAGTGGACTCGGATTATTACGGGATAGGTCCGAAAATTATAAAACCGGGTAGTTTGAACCCGAATATTATTCTTTGTCCGGAACCAAGAATGAGAACATGGTGTTATTAATTAATCTTACGTAAGTAAAATAACTATAAGACTAATAATTAAAACAAAAATTATTTTTTATATTCTTCTTTTTTTTTAAAATTAAAGTAACCCCAAAATGTTAATGAAACTATTTATTTATTTATTTCATAATTTTCGTTTTTTTTAAATAAGCTAAAAATATAAAGTACTATTTTTTTGTATTTTTCAAGTTTAAAATAACTACAAGATATTAATGAAACTATTTTTTATTATTTTCGTTTTTATAAAAAGATAAAAAATATAAAGTACTATTTTTGTATTTTTCAAGTTTAAAATGACTACGAAACATTAATAAAACTATATTTTTGTTATTTTTTATTTTAAGGTAAAAATAAAGTAAAAGAGTCAAAATTAGCTAAGATAGCTATATTAAAACTAAACTAAATATTTTACGCTAAAAAATATAAAAAAAATCTCGGGGAGGGTCAAAAATCACGCGTTTACAGCTGCCCCTCTTTGACTGAAAACACAAAGAGTTTTCGGACAAAGAACGACTAGACAAGTGTTTTTGACCTGACCCTTATTGGGAGGGACTAAACTAAAAGAAGAGGAATGTGACCGAGCCCTTGTATCTGAGCTGCCTACATATCCTTGGCTATAAAGGAATCGGGCCACGTGTAGTTCGAAAGTGAGTGAGGAAGGGGTATACCGAGGTGGAGAGCCAGTCGAGGTGTCGTTCCGTCGAGGTTCTGTTCCATCGAAGTTCCGGTCCGTGGTCCTGCTATTACATCAAAAATCAAAACATGAGAAAGACTAACTAAGCCTATCAGCTACTAGTTACAAGATTCCTATCTATAAGTCTTCTGAAGCTTGATCTTGAGTATTGGTTGGTACTTCATGCGGACTCTAAATTTGAACCTTGATACTTGCTAGTTGCAGGTGCTGATTTTCGGATCAAGACCAGGTATGGAGTGCTTGTGACCTCGGCCATGTCTTGAGCACACCACATCTTTCATCAACTTCTGTACTTGGATTAACTCCTTGCCTTTTTTTTTCATTGTGACTATCTTCTGTTGATCATCTCGGACTGTTGACTCGCATTCTGGTCGCAAGCTTCTTTTGTTGCTAACTTGCATTGCACTTTGAAGTGAATTCCCTTACTTGTGATCTTCGAGCTATTCTCCTTCGAAGTATGAATCTATCTTTTCTGATCCTTGTTGCCTTCCTTCTGATTATAAACTTGGATTCATGCTGTGGATTTCCGTTACACTCTATCACTTTCCCGTTGTTCACTATCCTTATCAAATCTTGGAAACTGAGACGCCGTTCTGCTTTTCTGGCGGGCTTCTGACTTTAATGACAAACTCTAATCATAAATTGCCATTCCATTCTTCAGGCGGGCTCCCTGACTTCAATCATCAACTTTGAAAATAAATCGCCATTCTTCTCTTCAGACGGGCTCCTGACTTCAACATCAACTTAGAAAATAAAACGCCATTCCTCTCTTCAGGCGGGCTCCTGACTTCAACATCTTTTGAAAATAAATCGCCATTCCATTCTTCAGGCGGGCTCCTGACTTCAACATCAACTTTTGAAAATAAATCGCCATTCCTCTCTTCAAGCGGGCTCCCGACTTCAACAACATCCTTTGAAAATAAATCGCCACTCCATTCTTCAGGCGGGCTCCTGACTTCAACAACATCTTCAAAACTAAATCGCCACTCTATTCTTCAGGCGGGCTCCCTGACTTCAACATCAACTCACTAACTCCATCCCATCCTTTCTTCCGAATTACCTTGTTTCGGAATTGCTTTCCTCCTAGGTCGTGTTATTTTTCCCTTGACTGCTGGGGATATCTTTGGAATTGTTTACTTACCTGCTGGGGATGATGTTGCTGGGAAAATCTTCTCTATTTCCTCCTTTTCTACTTCCTTCCAAACCTTTATTCTCTCCCGAGATCGCTGGGGATTGAAATGTCATCAGCTGGGGATTACACCGTCCGGGGATCCCTTTTCCTTCTTCCTCTTTCAAAACCTCCTTCGGGACTCGCGCTTTGCTCCCTTGAAAAACTTGTAGGATATAATGCTGCCGGGGAAATCTCGAAATCAGTGTTTCATTTTTCCGAGAACTGCTGGGGATGATACCGACTTCTTGCCTTTCTGAACGCAAGCTTCCTCGTTTTGTCTTGTCTGCTGGGGGTATAATTTCCTCTATCACAACTTGTTGTTTTCTCTTTTTTTTTTTTCAAAGCTGCTGGGGATAATCGGGTTCAAAGATCATTTCCTCACGTTATCCGGCTTCTTTCCCCAACCGGGTATTTGGTTTCGAGAAAATTTTCGCAACGGGAGAAAATTTTCTGCCCCAGTTTGAGAATCTTCTTCGTGGCATGCTTTTCTGCCAACAAGCCCTCTTTTTCCTGTTTCAAATCAAAGAAAAATTGGTTAGTTTTAAAATGTGGTGGCTGGTTGTGGTGCTCCTGCTGGGGATGGTTCTCCTCCTCTTTCCCTGCTCTGCGTTTCATTGTCAGAACTTGCTGGGGATGTTATTATTTGATGATATTCATGCTGGGGATAGCTTTCTCCTTTCTTGCTTCCCCGCCTTCCTTGACGACTCTTTATTCGCGAACCTTTCCACGTGGTTTTCCATTGACCACCCGAATTCTTATGATAGTGACCCTGCGTGAAGACCTTGCATGTTTTACTGGTGAACCATTTTCTTTGTTCACCCTTGTCACTGGAAATATCTTTCTGCTGGGGATATCTCCCCTTCCTTTGCGGCATATGGGCATTTCCCGACCTTTGAGTCTCATTGGCCTTGGCCTCGAGGTCATTAACCTTCATTGAGATATCCTTTTCACACCGATCCACCCCTTTGTCGATTTCCTATTGCTGGGGAATATCCTTCTGGACACCGGCTTTGCGCTTAATCCCTCCTCACTTATACCACTTGGGTGTACCAATCAAATTCCGTCTTGCATAATTGGAAAGTTGATGGAAAATTTTGAAGTCATTTCTTACAAACAGACTCTATTGGGGAATTTTTTATGAAAGGAGAAAGATAAAAGGAAACAAAATAAAAGACAAAAACGAGGATGACTCTCTAAAAAGAAAAATGATAAAATAACCCTATCAAACGTGGATACCAACTCTAATGGACATGACATGCACATATAGCCTATCTTCCGTCGTTAAACCTCCTTTTGTAATCTTCTCCTGGGGCTTTCCTATCTCATTTCCAACCTTCGTTCGACTTGTAGTGCCCGAGGGGTTTTCACTACCAAGCCTCTCTCATTTCGGTTTTCTCTCAGCTTTCATCGCCTTATGGTGCCTGTGAAGGTTTTCACCGCTAAGACTCTCTCATTTGTGTTACTTTTCCGCTGGGGCTTGGTGGTGTTACTGCTAAGATTCTCTCATATTTCTTCCGTTGCAGATCAGAGTCTTTTCTGACGGGGAACAGGGTGTTATGTTCTGATAAGACTTCTCTCATTTGCCTGACTTGGCCTCTTTTGAAGATTGGTCAAAAGGTCTTTCTTTGGACCGTAATGTGGATTTGGATAAGGCTAGAAGAAATGGTATTAAAGGCTCGAAATAAAACAAAATCGGTTCAAAATTACAACATTCGGACCTATATTTATTTATAATAAACACAATTTTTTGCCCCAGATTCTTGCTTGGGGATTTTTTATTTTTATTACACTATGACCGAGCTGTGAAGCGCCTACGTATCCTCTTTGAGGAATCAGGTCAACCGTAGTTCCCAATTCCTCTTTTTCAAGTTTTTTTTTTCACACATTTTTCTTTTTCTTTTCTTTATCTCTTTTTGTTGTTTTTTTTTCTTTATTTTTTTTTCTTTATCCATTTCTTCTCTTACCTTTCAAACTTGTGTTTCTAGTCTTTGTAACTAATTCCGAATGAGGGGTGTGAAAGAATTTAAAATAAGGCTCAAAGGGTTGACGATGGATAAAGTGTTTGGATAGCAGAACAAAATGCCTTCGTCATTCCAATCTTCAAAACATGCCAAGCGTAAACAACACAATTAATATTCGTCATATCTTTAAATCACTGTTGGGCAACACTCTCATTTTCATTATTATGAACGACCACATGTCAATTTCGGCCAGCTTGCCTTTAACGGTTTCCTTTTACTTGCCCCAGTTTCTCATGACTCGGGCTTCGAATAATCTCAAACCGTTCTTATTTAATTTAAATATCTCGATCACCTCCCAACTATGCGCGCACGTCATGTCACTAGAGCTAGCAGAAAAAGAACTATAGGAAGGAGAGGACTAAATAACAAAAAATGTCTAGAAATAATATAAAATAGGTCATTGCATTAACCGGTAAAACAACGACTCGAACAACCAAAAAACAAAACTGGGGTTACAACCCTTAGAACGAACCTACACAATACTAAATGAGGTATTACGACCAATAGAAAACTGGACAAAATAGAACGATAAAAGGGTTTGAGTTACATGACAATATCCTGATTACAACCCTCAAATAATCTGGACGACAGAAATGACAACAAAATAAGCCACCAAAAACTCCATTCTGGTTGACCAAGAAACGGAGAGTCTTCCCGATTACCAAGCACGATATTTTGGCCACTGAGCTTCGCATCAATATTACCAAGGCCACTTATTTGCTTCGACATTTTCAGCTTTAGTCAATACATCCCCACAAAGCGTCCATCATGGCGTGCAGGTAAAGGACTCTATGCGATATTCTTGGTGTCACTATCTTGGATCATAATCAGGTTTTCCTGGATCTTCTGTTTCCGGTTCACCACAAACCAACCACCTCAATTCTCAACAATTCAAAATAAAATATGGGAGAAATGGAATCAGTCAGTCCTTATCCATATTTTTTGCTTACTTCTTTTTCTTTTTCTTTTTTTTTTCTTTTTTTTTTCTTTTTTTTTTCCTTTTTTTTTCATTTTTTTTTCATATATATACATATACAATTGTGGTCGAATCTTATGGAGATTGCCTACGTATCATGACCCCGCATGAATCAGGACCGAGCGTAGTTCTTGCAAATTAATGCAAGAAATAAAGAGATGTTTATTTGATTATATTTTTTTTTTGAATAAAATTGTACAAGCCGACTCCAACTACAAACTTGTGTAGGAGATTTCTACAAGAATAAGAATATTTTTGGTGTCACTTATGACTATTTCTACAAAATTGGCCACATAATGGCTTATTTGACAAAATGGCTATTTTTGCAAAATTTATTTAAGAAAGATAAAACTTGAATTTTTTTTAATCCTGTGGCTCATGGGGCATCGTTCGCATCACCATAAACCAACACAAAACTATTTTTTCATAAATTGGCCATGTAATGGCTTATTTAGACAAAGTGGCTCTTTTTGCAAAATTTTATGTAAGAAGATGCAAATTCAAAATTTTATCCTGGGGCCTATGGGGCATCGTTCAACACCGACACAGGCCAACACAAGACTGAGAAAGTTCAAATGCAAAAATGTAGCTATTTCAGTAAAATTTCGGCCATGTAATGGCTTGTTTGATAAAGTGGTTATTTTTGTAAAGTTGAGTGATGACTCAAAACTTGATTTTTTGCGGATACAGCCTTTCGACATTTCCGCGAGGGAATATTTCAAGGTTGTGTCCAAAATTATTTAAAAAAATCCAAAGTGGCTATTCTTGCAAAAACAGCCTTCCGGCGTCTTTTGAGGGACGTTCGGCTTATTTTAAGCAAGAATAGCATCCCCGACTTATTTATAACAAAATCAAAAATTTGACATTTTTTTTTGGTTATTTTTGCAAACGGGGTGTGAACCCGAACTTGATTTTGCGGCTATGGCCTTGTAACATTTCCACAAGGAATATTTCAAGGCTGTGCCCGCAAATTATTAAAAATGATTCAAAGTGGCTATTTTTGCAAAAACAGCCTTCCGGCGTCCTTTCGGAACATTCGGCTATTTTTCATAATGGCATCACTTTGATTTTATTGAAAACTAAAACTTCGACATTTTTTTTTTAAATTTTTTGAAGGGGTGGTTGGACCCGATGAGGGTTGCCTACGTATCCCACCTAATGGGGAGAATCAAACCTGCGTAGTTCGGTCAGATTATTTTATGACCAATTATTTCAACAAAATCGCTCTTCCTATTTTTCAAATTTTCGACAGCATTTCGTCAATATTTTTGATATTTTTCTATTCCAAAATTCTATTTCTTTTTTTTTGTTTTTCCGGAATTTAACCAATCATCATAATAATACATGATAAATAAATGCAGCATATAATATGCTCGGTTTTTTATTACCGGGTCACCTGTCCTAGACGGACCCAACCCCTGTGTTGAGTCCCCTAAGTCAAATGCAACGTGATGCAAATAAGCGTTTCCTACTAGGGATCCGGCATGAAGTCATGTTATTCTAAGCTCGGAACCTCGGTATGTGATCTAGACTGTGTACCCAAGTGGACAACTCGGGCTGAGGAAGGAGCTCCTTTCCGGGAACCAAAAGGCCAACCGGCTTAGAAACTTTCCGAGCCTCTTTATTATTTCGGGGTATGACACTAACAGAATAGGGAGTCTCAACCAGTGAGCACATCCCCATAGGTGAGAAGAGAAGGGTTTCGGCACAATTTATATATACAGTTCAAGAAATATCAAAGCGATAAAAATATCATTTTGCACATTAATATAAACATATAATAAAATCAGATAATAAATAAGCCAAATACAACAATTATTCCAAGCTCGAATTCTTAAACCCTGAACCAGTGGTTCTGGGTCAATTGTCCCCAGCAGAGTCGCGAGAGCTGTCACACCTCCTTAAAGGACAATCGAAACGGGATCAACTTATTTAATTCAGAGTCGCCACTTGGAAAATAATGGTGTCCCAAGTCACCGGTTTGATCCCGAACCGAGGAAAGGTTTGACTCTATATTACGGTCCGCGAACCAGAAATCTGGATAAGGAATTCTGTTAACCCGGGAGAAGGTGTTAGGCATTCCCGGGTTCCGTGGTTCTATCACGGTCGCTCGATCATCGTATTTGGCCTCTTTATCTGATTTTATAATGTGCTTTAACCTATGTGAAAATTTTAACTTTTAACTGCTTTTGATTATTATTATTATTATTATAAGAATTATTATTATTATTATTATTTTACCAAAGAATTGCGACGTTGTGAAAATGTATCTCGAACCACGTCGCACCGGTGCACCCGTGGTTGTCAACACATTTCGACTCCGTTGAGATTTGGATTTGAGTCACATAAATGTGCACTCGAGTTTAAGGAGATAAGATTATTAAATACGCGCCTAAAGATACTAACGCGTTTTGTGTTCGGGAAAGGCCGTAAAATCCGCTAAACAGCACATCCCGGAATCTAAACGTTTTTCGTAATAATCGTCTGTTGAGGGCCCCGCAATTTGCGTGTTATTTTGGCGAGGCTCGTCTCACTTGTTGTTTAAGGGCTCATTACCTTTTTATTGTTTATTGTTTTAAAATTAATTACAACGCAGTGGAAACATATCTCGAACCACGTTGCACCAGTGCACCCGTGACTTTTGACACGTTTCGACTTCGTTGAGATTTAGATTTGGGTCACATAAATGTGCACCCGTATTTGAGAAGGTAGTATTAGAATACGCGATTAAAGCAAATACGCATTTATTATCTTTGGAGAACACCGTAAAATTCGTTATACGGTCGATCCCGAAGTCTAAGTATTTTTATATATATACATTTATGAGGGCCCCGCGATTTGTATAATTTTGTTAGGCGAGGCACACCTCTAATTCTAATTTAAAAGAGAACTACATTCCGCTATATTCATTTAAGAATTAATTCGAGATTATTTAGAACATGTTGCAAGCCACGCTACATGAAATGCACCCGTGGTCCATGACACGCTTTATTTAACCTTGTTCAAAATTGGAGTCGGGTCACGTGAAATACACCCCCGATTCCTTTAATCTAATTCCGCCGTTCGGTTGAGGAATAAGGAACCAATTTCTATAATGTGACAAAATCATGCTCAACTAAAGCAAACTACGGATGTTCATAATATTTATTTTCCTAATCTTTGAAATTAATTTCCCAATACCAAGGACAATGAGTTGTACACTTAACGTCTAGCAAATTGAGTCCCATCCCAACGTTGGTCCACTAAAGGCTAAGGAAATCTCTAAAATTATCAATTTGACAATACTCTCCCATATCAATTATTTTGTAGCTCCCAAGATAAATCTAACGTGATAGCAAAACTATATAACTGTTAATGAAACAACAATAGTAATGACGTAAGCCCACTCAAAATAATTACGTCTAGATATAGTGTTCTTAAGCAGTAATTAACAAAATAATTCTCTTAACATGGATAAACATATAGGACAACTCATTATAAATCAAAATAACAAAACTAAAGTATTGATATAAGAAGCATCAAGGAAATTAGTAGACGAGTTGTAAAAGAAGAAACGGACGGACCTTTATTGCTTCAGTGTAAATGGGTTACAACAGCAATCGTGAGCGCATAACTAAATCTCGATCGGAACGGAATGAATCGGCCCGAACAATGATGAACTCGTACGGACCTCCAACCAGACGACATCCCAACGCTTGACTGAAATAGAAACTCCCTAGATGACGACCATCGACGACCTTAAAGCTGGTTCGTGGTAGTCGACGGCAACTGGGTTTTGTTGACGACGCAGGCAACTGGAACGACTAGCTAAAAGGGTCGTTTGAGCAGTAGGGTGGCAGCGATGTAATAGTCGCGAGGCAAACTGATTGGGGGACGACGCGGTGCTGCTAGGCGACTGGAGGTCGACGAACAGGTGAGGGTCGTTTTGGACTGGGCTGGATGTTTCAGTGGACGTTGGTTGCTGCAGGTTTTGGAACGGATGAAGGAGATGGGGCGAAGGGGGGCGTTTCTTATGATAGCTGCCGCTGTTTTTGTTGCTCGGTCTTAGGCGTTTTTGTGTCCCTCCATTGCTGCCCGTTCTTCTCTTCTTCTTTTTGTTTAAAAAATTCCCCCTGCCAAAATAGTAATCTCTCCCCCTTTGTATTGTATTGCCCTTTCTTTTTTTAAATAAAATCCTAGACCCCCCTACCACTTTACCGTGCTCCCTCATTTATGCATATATCCCCTTATCTTTTTTTTTGTTTTTTTTTAAATTTAGTCCCATGTCTTTTTTGTCTTTTTCTTTTTGTCTTTATCCCTTTGTCTTTTTCTTCTTGTCTTTTTCTCTTTGTCCTTTTCTTATTATTCCCACATCCCATTATGTATTGTCCCCCTTAGTGTAGTGGACTCGGATTATTACGGGATAGGTCCGAAAATTATAAAACCGGGTAGTTTGAACCCGAATATTTTTCTTTGTCCGGAACCGAGAATGAGAACATGGTGTTATTAATTAATCTTACGTAAGTAAAATAACTATAAGACTAATAATTAAAACAAAAATTATTTTTTATATTCTTCTTTTTTTTTAAAATTAAAGTAACCCCAAAATGTTAATGAAACTATTTATTTATTTATTTCATAATTTTCGTTTTTTTTAAAATAAGCTAAAAATATAAAGTACTATTTTTTTTTGTATTTTTCAAGTTTAAAATAACTACAAGATATTAATGAAACTATTTTTTATTATTTTCGTTTTTATAAAAAGATAAAAAATATAAAGTACTATTTTTGTATTTTTCAAGTTTAAAATGACTACGAAACATTAATAAAACTATATTTTTGTTATTTTTTATTTTAAGGTAAAAATAAAGTAAAATAGTCAAAATTAGCTAAGATAGCTATATTAAAACTAAACTAAATATTTTACGCTAAAAAATATAAAAAAAATCTCGGGGAGGGTCAAAAATCACGCGTTTACAGCTATATCACAGAAATATGCATGAAAAATTGTGTGATTTGCAAGCAAGAATTAAATCCGAATCCGAACAGGACCCGAGCTGAGCGAGCGAGCAAGCGAGCGACGATGGCGCGAGGCTTGCCTTCTTTTTAACTCTTTAAGAGCTAAAAGAAGAGCAATTGTATATATACCCATCAAAAATCTTTTCCTCTTCTAATATGGGACAACGTCCCTTTGTCAAGGAGGGAATCTCAGATGAAGCTCAATATTTCATTTTCCTCCATTTCCCATTCACCCTCTTTTGAGCCTATTTTAGCTTAAAACCTCATAATTCCCCACATGAATGTAGAATGGCTATATCACGAAAATATGCATGAAACACTATGTGATTTGCAAGCAAGGATTATTTGCATATGGATAAGTAGGTTTCCTTTTGAACTTTCTGTAGTGAACTTATGTCGGATATACTCGGCCAATTGGTAGATTTGATATCTTTGAACTATCAAACTTTGGTGTATACCTAGACAACCATAAGACAGAATCAACCCTTAATCGTCTTAGTGTTTGTTTCATCCATGAACACCTCCTGGTTTTATAAGTGCATAGAGAATTGGCATGCTAACACTTCACACTTACATAGGTAATTCCTAAATGTGTCATCCCGTAGTTACACTATTTGATATATGCCGTATCATTTAGAAACCATTAAAAAGTCTTAATGTTTTATCTTTGGTACTTAACATTGTCTCATCACGAGAATGGATCAAAATTTTAGTTGACAATGTTGAACTGTCATTAATGACTTTGTTTGATCTCCTTGAACCTAGATCTTGAGATCCCCAGTCTTCTAGGTTGAGTTATCGCCACAATAACTTGTTCTCGGCCATAGTCCCATTCCCCTCGGTGATTTCTCAACTGCCTATCTGGTTAGGCCTTTTGTAAGTGGACCAACACATTATCACTTGACTTTACATAGTCAACCATGATAATTCCTCTAGAGAGTACGTAGTTGCCTAACAGTTTTCCGTCTTCGTCATTTATGACAAGATTTATCGTTATACATAACACTTCCATCTCTTCTAATTGCCTCTTGACTATCGCAATGTATGCATATTAGTTCTAACAGTTTGGGCATAATGGAAAATTCAGGAGCCATTCAACATCTTTACCGACTTTATCTAAGGCTATAAACTCAGCATCCATTGTAGAGTGGGCAATACAAGTTTGTTTGGATGACTTTCAATATATCGTTCCTCCACCAATTATGGATACATATCCACTTGTGAACATAAAATCAGTTAAGCTGGTGATCCAGTTTGCATCACATCATCCCTCAATCACCGCATGATATTTACTGCAGTGCAAAGCAAAGTCCTAGGTATGTTCTAAATATCCCAAAACTCGTTTTATTGGCGTCCAATGAGATTGACCTGGATTACTCTTGTATCAACTCAAATTGCTTATGGCACAAGCGATATCTTGTCGTGTACAATTTATGATATACATTAAGCATCCTAACACACGAGCATAATCCTATTGTGATATGTTTTGGCATTTATTCTTTGCTAATGATTCACATCAATTTGAGTCTTTGCAACTTTAAACCCTAAGTGCGTGAATTTTTCAAGTACTTTCTTAATATAATAAGATTGTGACAATGCCAGATTTTGATTAGTCTTATGGATCTTAATCCCCAGAATCACATCAACAACTCCCAAGTCCTACATATCAATCTTGCTAATTAGCATACGCTTAGTCGCATTTATGTTGGCAATGTCTTTACTCATTATCAACAGATCATCCACATATAAGCAAATAATGACTATGTGATTTGGAATATTTTTAATGTGCACACATTTATCACATTCATTTATCTTAAAACTATTTGACAATATTGTTTGGTCAAATTTTGTATGCCATTATTTAGGTGCTTGTTTTAGTCCGTAACGGGACTTAACAAGTCTACATACCTTCTTTTCTTTACCTGGAACCACAAACTCTTCAGGTTGTTCCATGTAATTTTTTTCCTCCAAATCTCCATCTAAGAAGGTCGTCTTAACGTCCATTTGATGAATTTCAAGACCATAAAGGCATAAACTGCAGCTAATGCTACTAATATTCGTATGGACACAATTTTGAAACTAGAGAATATGTATCAAAGTAGTCAAGACCCTCTTGTTGTCTATACCCTTTGACTACAAGTCTAGCCTTAAATTTATCAAAAGTGCCATAATCTTTCATTTTCCTCTTAAAAATCTATTTAGAACCAAAAGGTTTATTTTCAGGACTAAGATCAACCAATTCCCATGTATGGTTGTTCAATATGGATTCAAGTTTACTATTTACTGCCTCTTTCCAAAATAATAATTTCGAAGAAGACATAACTTCTTTAAATGTTCGAGGCTCATTTTCCAAAAAAGAAAGTCACAAAATCTAGCCCAAATGAAGTAGACATTCTTTGACGTTTATTACATCTTGGATCCTCTTGATTAAATGTATTTTCTTTTACTTCATCAATCGACTCACATTTTATTTTATACGGTATAATTTTTTCAAAGAACTCAACATTGTCACACCTCCTTTTTCCCGCACCCGCGAGAGCGCGAGGGAGTTTTTCCAATTAAAGGACAATCAAAACGGGATTTATTTATTTAATTCAGAGTCGCCACTTGGGAAAATAATGGTGTCCCAAGTCACCGGTTTTAATCCCGAACCGAGGAAATTTATGATTTTGTATTACAGTCTGCGAAATTAGAAACCTGGATAAGGAATTCTGTTAACCCGGGAGAAGGTGTTAGGCACTCCCGCATTCCATGGTTTTAGCACGGTCGCTCAACTGCAATTTTTGTTTCTGTCTGATTTCTTTATATATTTTTATTTATGTGCTCTTATATTCCGCTTTTCAATTTTAGAAGAATTGCAACGTCACGAAAATACATTTCGAGTCACACCGCAACTAGTACGCCTGTAACTTTAATATATTTCAGTTTCGCCGAGAGTAAGATTTGGGTCACATAAATGCGCACCCATAATTAGGAAAGTATTTTATTAAAGTCGTGCCTAAAGAGTCTAACGCAATATCATCTTTGAGAAAAACCGTGAAATTCGCTAAACGGTCCTCCCAAGTTTCTAAGATTTTCATGACAATTGTTGAGGACCCCGCAATTGTGTATTTAGTGCAGCAAGGCTCATCTCACTTTTATTAAAGGTCATACCTAAGTAACCAAATTTTCTATTTATTTGTATCCAACGATTGATTAATTCACGAGTACAAGTTTAAATTCCGAATTCAATTTCTAGTTCGAGTAAGAAGAGCAAAACTATTTAGCTTGGACCTCGCTATTTACTTCAAAGTCCAATATTATATTTACCAATTGATTTTATATATCGGGGCTTTTATTTTAAATTGTCACTATACTTGACTATTTACTCCATTTTTTTAAAAAATAAGCTTCAGCATGGCCTTTTCTTTTTTGGGCCTAAATTCGAATCCAATATAAAGGAATCGTATGAAACTTTAACTACATAATCTAATTCTATATGCAAGTTACTAAGGCTCTGTTTACAGTTACACTAATGTATTGCTAACAATAGTCAAAGCTGCAAATGAACTAACTAAAACTATCTATTAACTTGCTCTTTTAACAATCTATGCCTAGAGTGATTACTCTAATTATTTGATCTAAGTCGCCAGTTCTGTTCTTTGCTCATAACAATGTATTTTGTTTTATTTATTTATTTATTTTTTTATCATACCTACATCTTGTTTAATTTCAATTGTTGTGTTCTTTTATGTTGCACCTGGAACACGGGCTTATTTTGAAACTGTTAACATAATATGTGCTTTGACTACAAACTAATGTTAATCTAGCTAAACATGGCAGAACTAAACCAATAATAGAGATTAAAATCCTAAGCTAAAAGAAGGTTGAAACTAAAATGTTCAATTAATTTGACTTTAGCTTTTCAATTAAGCATACTGCAACAATTTCAAATGAATACAACTATCAATAATTCAAATTGCACGGCAATAACAGGAACTTGTATAACTCTCCAAACTGCAGTTTTATCATTTAATTTCAGAGCAGTGTTTACACTGTCTCTCTAGTTCAGAATGGACAGAAGAAGTACCTGGGAATCAAATGACAAAGAAGAAAAGGTGATCAGCAGCAAGTAATATTAACTGGTATCCGGCAGTCACAAGCAGCCACAACTGGCGGAAATCAAACAACAGCCCAGGGCTAATTCAATCAATCCAGGAAGAGTTTAAAACCAAGCAGAAACTTGAAATCAACCACACACGGCTTGACCAAACCAATTGAACTTGAAATTGAACCCAACTTCAAACACACTTAGCATATAACGCAGCTGAACTCAAAGTAAACAGATCCACTCTTACAAATGACTCCAGATGCTTTAATCTCGAATATAGAACAGAATCAGAGAAGTAAGCTGTTTCTGATCCTAAATGAGCTAAAGATCTGAATTATTGGCTGAAAATGTGAAATGATCTAAGGAAACGCAATGAAAACAGTGATGTTCTTAAACATCTCTATCTATATCAGAATCCTCTCTTTTTTTATATCCCCCTCACGTTTGTATATGAATCTCAAAGCTCTCCTCAAACTCTATCTCACTTAATCTATCTCTATATGGATCCCTCTATGTGTGTATGACAGAATATCTTAAACCCTTTTTTTTCTCTCAATGTTTTTGACTCTAAACTGTTGTGTGCGTCCCCGTGTTCTATGGTATATCTCCCAATTTTCAGAGTTAGACCCATCTCTGTTAGTATTCTCTCTGTTTTTTTTGTCTGAGTGTTAATCTCTCAATGTGTGAATGTCTGCTTTCAGTCAGTGTATCTCCTTTTATAGCCTAGAGATCCCAAGTAACAGCCTTATTTTTTTTAGTTTTAGATCTGTCCAGCCTATGTTTTTTCACCTTTTCTTCACTTTTCAGTTGTACAAGTATGGCTTTTTAATTAAAGAACACCGAAAGGCAGAAATTAATGGTATAACCTGCTGTCCAGCAGGTTCCACTAGCCATTCCATGTGCATTGCACTCTTTGAAATTTGGTTGTTAGTTTCATTTCTGAAACTTATCAGAATTACAACTCTTTTCTCCTTAAAATCCTATTAGAGTTATAGCTATATCATCCTTAAAATCTTATTGGAAATACAGCTATATCCAAACCATACTTCCTAGTTTAGAATCAACAATGGTTCAAAACAACAATCCAACAGTTAACTCAATGTAACGACCCGGCCCGTCGTTACGGGAATTTACACCCCGTTATCTTGCATTTACATATATTATGCTTTTAAAACAGTATTAGAGTATATCGGGTGAGTTAGGAGTGATTTGGATTGAAAATGCAACAAATAGCATGTTTGAAGAAAACTTGAATATGAAAAGTCAACCAAGAGTTGACTATTAAGTTAGAGTACTCGGAACTGGATTCTGATGATTCGACTAGTTCAGGGGGATCAATTATGACTTAGGAGAACAATCGGAATTAAATTCGGAGATCCGGTGTAGTTTTAAGCTTGAATTGGCGAATGTTGAATTTTGGCGAAAACCGGATGGTAGGTGATATTTTGATCCGGGGGTCGGAATGGAATTCCGACAATTTTGTAGCTTCGTTATGTGATTTTGGATATGTCTGCAAATTTTCAGGTCATTCGGACATCGTTTGATCGGGTTTTGGATTGAATGTTAGTTTTGAAAGTTTTGAAGAAACTTAGGCTTGAATCCGTGGATAATTGGTGATTTTGATGTTTAGTATGGTGTTTTTATGATTGGAACAAGTCCGTATCATGTTTTGGAGTATGTTGGTGGTTTTCGTTGGGGTCCCGGGGGTCTCGGGATGAATCCGGGGGTCCAAACGGACCATTTTTGGAAGAAAAGAGAAAGCTGGTTGTTGTCATGAACGCAGCAGGCATTTGCTCTCCGCGATCGCGGGGAGGGGGATGCGATCGCGTAGAGCTGGGGGCTAGGGCATCGCGATCGCAGGGTAACCAGTCGCGATCGCGTAGAATTAAACGGGTACATATCGCGATCGCAGGATCATCTACGCGATCGCGTAGAAGAGAAATGGGTCCAGGGGAAAATATGCTACGCGATCGCAGGAATAGGGACGCGATCGCGTGAAGCCGGGAGATTGTACATCGCGATCGCGTGAGGGAAGTCGCGATCGTGTGAGGCCGAGTTTTTGAGCATCGCAATCGCGTGAAGCGAGTCGCGATCGCGTAGAAGAAAAAGTTCTGGCAGTGATTTTAATCCAGAAACAGAGAGTTACGGGTTCATTAACCCAAAACACACATTTGAGCCCTAGAGAGAAGAAAACTCGAGGAAATCACTGAGAAGTCATCGGGTATTCGTCCGAGGTAAGATTCTTGACTCAAAAACATCATTTTATGGTAGTATTAACATCAATCTTCATGAAATTGGGTTGAAATCTTGAAGAAATGTGGCCTAAATATTGAAAACGAGATTTTTGGATTTGGGAGGCCATTTGAACTCCGATTTCGATAAATTTTATATGCACGGACTCGTGGCGAGATAAGGATCGCGTTGGTACTAATTTCGGAATTTTCCGAGCAGTGGGGCCCGGGGTCGGGTTTTACCAACTTAGTGTAATTATGCGAATTTCATATAAATTGAAGTGGGTTATGATTCTTTGACCCGTATTTGATATAATTATTGTTATTTGATTAGATTCTACACACGAGGCAGCGAAATTCAAAGGAAAAGGCATCACGGACGGGTCTACGACCGGCTAGAGGTGAGTAGTTAGTGTATATGGTAGCCCGAGGGTTCGAAACCCCGGCTTAGCACATTGTGACGCTAGTAGGGCGTGGCTCGCACACCGTGGTAGGTGCGGGATTGATTGTGATTGGGGATTGAGACTTGGTCCATCCCGGAAATGAATAATATGTTGTTAGTGTTGGAAATACACTGTATTTGCTATATTTGTGGGCTGTAAGCCTTGTTTGGGGCCTTGTGCCGATCTGTAGCGTCCTTAGAGGACAATATTTATGTGATAGCTATAATTGCTTAAATCACTCATCTCAGTCCTGGAAATTGTAATCACACTTTTGAAATGCTAAGTCACCGGCTTTTACAAATTTAATAAGGTTAAAGTATTTTTCATAAATTATGAATTGAGAACTGGAATTAAGGAAAATGAACTGTTTTGTGACTTATTTGTTTATTGTGGACTGAGCATGGGATCGGGCTGCACGCCGCAGTGGTTGATGTGAGGATCGGGCTGCACGCCGCAGCAGTATTGCGCTTGGGCTGTAGGAGCCCCTCCGGAGTCTGTACACACCCCCAGTGAGCGCCGTCGACGTTAAATTGGATCGGGCTACACGCCGTAGCGGTTATGTGCATTGCATTGCATTTGTATTTGTTGAATTACTATGTGGTAGTTGTATTGGATTGTTGTTGCTAGTTCGTAGGAGATTCGGACTGTAGTGTAGCTTCATATTGTGGTATTTTGTGGATTTCTTACTGTCAGCTACATATATATATTTGTTACTCACTGAGTACTTAGTACTCACCCCTACTCCCTGCACCTTTTGTGTGCAGACTCAGGTACTCAGGAGCAGTAGACGGGCATCTCCGGCGTTTACATTGTCACATCGAGTTGCTGAGGTAGCTGCCTACGTTCGCAGAACCTAGCTTCTCCTCTCATTCCAGTTGTTATTTTATATTTTGTATTCGGACTTGAGTACTTCTATATCGTACTCTCTATTTCCTGTTGGGTTTTG
Organism: Nicotiana noctiflora; assembly: GCA_032618575.1. Lineage (NCBI taxonomy): Eukaryota > Viridiplantae > Streptophyta > Magnoliopsida > Solanales > Solanaceae > Nicotiana > Nicotiana noctiflora. The sequence continues at coordinate 27,317 of JASVEL010010360.1, forward strand.
TTAGAGGCTCTAGACTTGTGACTCCGGATCTTTGGGAGTGTCAGTACTTTTGTTCAGTATTATTATTATTGGAGTTCTTAAACTCATATATTCTTCTTGGGTTGTCCATTTGGGGACTGGTATTGTGTTATAATTAAATTGTTGGTCCGGCTGGCCTAGCTTGATTGTTGGGCGCCATCACGACCGGATTTGGGTCGTGACAAGTTGGTATCAGAGCTCTAGGTTATTAGGACTCGCGAGTCACGAGCCGGTTTAGTAGGCTTTCGCAGATCGGTACGTAGACGTCCGTATCTATTTTCGAAGGGCTACAGAAACTTTAGGAAAAACCTCATTTTCTTGAATTCATATCGTGCGATTTGTGTTATCATGAAATTAAATCTTTCCATATTCTATTCTCTCGCGGATGGCGAGAACACGAGCTAACGGACGTGGCGGACGACCACCATTGGCACCTAGAGGCCGTGGTCGTGGTAGAGGTAAGGCAGCAGCACCAGCACCAGCACCTGCTGACCCACCAGCCGATCAGACTCAAGACCAGATTCCAGCGGTGAACGCTCCGGCAGCTCAGGTTCAGGCACCGGCAGTGCCTATTGTGATACCGGATCTTCAGGAGACCTTAGCTCAGATATTATCAGTGTGCACAGGCTTGGCACAGGTAGTTGCTGCTACCGCTGCAGTATCTTCTTCACAGGCAGGGGGAGGGAATCAGACCCCCGTGGCTCACACACTCGAGCCGGTTCAGCCAGTTGCGCCCGTTGCACCAGCTCCTGCATATGTGGTTCCAGTTATGCCCGACGATGAGCAGCGTCGTTTGGAGAGATTTGAGAGGCTACAGCCTCCGACATTCAGTGGAGCTGAGGGCGAGGATGCCCAGGGTTTTCTTGACAGATGTCAGCGCATGCTTCGCACCGCGGGTATTCTAGAGTCCAGCGGTGTTTCATTCACCACTTTCCAGTTCACAGGTGCAGCTTTCCAGTGGTGGGAGGATTTCGAGAGGCGTAGGCCCGCTGGGGCAGTGCCCCTCACTTGGCAGAAGTTCTCCACGGTATTTTTGGAGAAGTACGTGCCTCGGTCTCGCAGAGAGGAGCTGCGACGTCGGCTCGAGTGGTTGAAGCAGGGAGAGATAACGAGTTAATCGGTACGAGATGAGATTCACACGACTGGCCCGTCATGCCATGTGGATGGTTCCTACGGACGGGGAGAGGATTCGGAGATTTATTGATGGTCTTATTTATCCCATCCGCATATTGATGACCGGGGAGAGAGTTTCGACCAGCTACCTTTGAGGAGGTGGTTGATGCTGCCCGTCACGTTGAGACAGAGAGCGCGAGAGCGAGAGAGAGAGAGGCTAAGAGGCCTCGTGGTACCGGCAACTACGGTGGTGCTCCGTCTAGGGGCCAATTTCGGCAGATAGCAGAGGTCGCTCTTTCGGGTCTCATCAGTCTGGACGTACAGAGTCCGGTGGGGTTTCATCCGATCGTGGTCGTCGAGGCCGGCAGGGTTATCGTGGTCGGCAGAGCCGCCGGCGGAGTCGCCCGCACCGAGTGCTCTTCCGGCCTCGAGCTCGCTCCTCGTTTCCTCGCATCAGGATTCATCGGTAGCGAGGGGTCCTCGAGCAGCCCCTTCTCCCATCTTCGGGCCGTTGTTTTGAGTGCGGTGATTTGGGCCATATCGGGAGAGAGTGTCCTCAGTGGCTTCGTAAGAGGTCACAGCGGAGGGATCAGCCCTCGTCTTCTACTCCTATTTCTTCGGCGCCAGCACAGTCGGCTAGGACTGGTGGCCAGGTATCCAGAGGTCTCCCTAGGGGTGAGGATCGTACTGGTGGAGGCTAGGCTCGTTTCTATGCTCTTCCGGATAGGAAGGATGCTAGTGCTTCAGATGCGGTCATTTCAGGTATTATCTCAGTCTGCCACAGGGATGCTTCTGTCTTATTTGATCCCGGATCCACCTATTCTTATGTCTCTACTTATTTTTCACATCATTTGGGTATGACCCGTGGTATTCTTGCTTTGCCCGTACATGTGTCTACCCCAGTGGGGATACTGTTGTTGTGGATCAGGTATATCGATCATGTATTATTACTATTGGGGTTCTGGAGACCCGAGTTGATTTATTACTACTGGGCATGGTAGATTTCGATGTGATTCTAGGCATGGATTGGCTATCTCCTTACCATGCGATTCTGGACTGTCATGCCAAGACAGTCACACTAGCTATTCCAGGTAATCCGAGGATCGAGTGGCGTGGCTTGACCGATTATGTGTCCGACAGGGTGATTTCTTATATAAAAGCTCAACGAATGATTGGCAAGGGTTGTTTGTCTTATTTGGCCTTCATTAGAAATGTTGAGGCCGAGACACCCAGTCTTGATTCGGTCCCCATTGTGAGGGAGTTTTCGGATGTATTTCCAACAGACCTGCCGGGCATGCCACCCGATAGAGATATTGATTTTGGTATTGATTTGGTGCCGGGCACTCAGCCCATTTCTATTCCTCCCTATCGCATGGCACCAGCGGAGTTAAAAGAATTGAAAGAACAGCTTCAGGAACTCTTAGATAAGGGTTTCATTCGTCCAAGTGTGTCACCTTGGGGTGCACCGGTGTTGTTCGTGAAGAAGAAAGATGGCACAATGAGAATGTGCATTGATTACAGGCAGCTGAACAAGGTAACAATGAAGAATAAGTACCCATTACCTCGTATTGAGGACCTATTTGATCAGCTCCAGGGAGCTAGTGTATTTTCTAAGATTGATCTTCGATCGGGCTATCATCGGTTGAAGATCAGGGACTCGGATATTATGAAGACAGCGTTCAGGACGCGATATGGGCACTACGAGTTCCTGGTGATGTCTTTCGGGTTGACTAATGCCCCAGCAGCATTCATGCACTTGATGAATAGTGTATTTCGGCCGTACCTTGATTCTTTTGTGATTGTGTTTATTGATGATATCTTTGTATATTCACGCAGCCAGGAGGAGCATGCACATCATTTGAGAGTGGCATTGCAGAGGTTGAGGGAAGAGAAGCTTTATGCAAAATTCACTAAGTGTGAGTTCTGGCTTGATACTGTGGGTTTTCTGGGACATATAGTGTCCAGTGATGGTATTCGGGTTGATCCTCAGAAGGTTGAGGCAGTGCAGAATTGGCCCAGACCTTCCTCAGCTACAGAGATTCGGAGTTTTCTCGGCTTGGCATGCTATTATCGTCGGTTTGTTCAGGATTTCTCATCTATTGCTTCACCGTTGACTAAGCTGACACAGAAGAATGCTCCATTTGTGTGGTCTGATGAATGTGAAGAGAGCTTTCAGAAGCTCAAGGAGGCTTTGACCACAGCTCCAGTACTTGTGTTACCATCGGCCTCAGAGTCATATACTGTATATTGTGATGCTTCCAGAGTTGGACTCGGTTGTGTGTTGATGCAGGAGGGTAGAGTTATTGCATATGCTTCTCGTCAGCTAAAGCCCCACGAGAAAAACTACCCTGTTCATGATTTGGAGTTAGCTGCTATTGTTCATGCCTTGAAGATTTGGAGGCATTATCTATATGGTGTATCTTGTGATGTATATACAGACCACCGCAGCCTTCAGCATTTGTTTAAGCAAAAAGATCTAAATTTGAGGCAGCGGAGATGGCTTGAATTGCTTAAAGACTATGATATTACTATCTTGTACCATCCCGGGAAAGCCAATGTAGTGGCTGATGCATTGAGCAGGAAGGCTATTAGTATGGGCAGTTTGGCGTATATTCCAGTTGGGGAGAGACCCCTAGCAGTTGATGTGCAGGCGTTAGCTAATCGGATGGTGAGGCTGGATATTTCTGAGCCCAGTCGGGTGATGGCTTGTGTAGTAGCTCGTTCTTCTTTATATGATCGTATTCGAGAGCGCCAGTATGATGATCCACACTTACTTGTCCTTAAGGACAGAGTTCAGCATGATGATGCTAGAGATGTCGCTATTGATAGTGAGGGTGTATTGCGGATGCAGGGCCGGATATGTGTGCCCAATGTTGATGGCCTTCGTGAGTTGATATTGGAAGAGGCCCACAGCTCGCGGTATTCTATTCATCCAGGAGCCGCGAAGATGTATCAGGATTTGAAGCAGCATTGCTGGTGGAGAAAGATGAAGAAAGATATTGTGAGCCATGTGGCTCGGTGTCTAAACTGTCAGCAGGTCAAGTATGAGCATCAGAGACCTGGTGGTGTGTTCCAGCGTATTGATATTCCTGAGTGGAAGTGGGAAAGGATTACTATGGACTTTGTTAGTGGACTCCCTCGGACGGCGAGGAAGTTTGATTCAGTTTGGGTGGTGGTGGATAGGTTGACTAAGTCAGCTCACTTCATCCCAGTGTGTACTACCTATACCTCAGAGCGGTTGGCAGAGATATTCATCCGTGAGATAGTGAGATTGTATGGAGTTCCCATTTCTATTATATCCGACAGAGGTACCCAGTTCACATCTCAGTTCTGGAGGACATTTCAGCGAGAGTTGGGTTCACAGGTAGAGTTGAGCACAGCATTTCATCCACAGACGGATGGGCAGTCTGAGCGTACTATTCGGATATTGGAGGACATGTTGCGTGCTTGTGTCATTGATTTTGGTGGTTCATGGGCTGATTATTTGCCTTTGGCGGAGTTTGCTTACAATAATAGCTATCAGTCCGGCATTCAGATGGCACCGTATGAAGCTTTATATGGGAGGCGGTGTAGGTCTCCAGTTGGTTGGTTCGAGCCCGGCGAGGCTAGGTTGTTAGGGACCGAGTTAGTCCAAGATGCCTTAGATAAGGTGAAGGTGATTCAGGAGAGACTTCGCACAGCTCAGTCGCGTCAGAAGAGTTATGCAGACCGGAAGGTCCGAGATGTGTCTTATTCGGTAGGTGAGAAGGTGTTGCTGAAAGTTTCGCCTATGAAGGGTGTTATGAGGTTTGGAAAGAAAGGGAAGTTGAGCCCGAGGTTTATTGGACCTTTTGAGGTGCTTAGGAAAGTTGGGGAGGTGGCTTATATGCTTTCTTTGCCACCCAGTTTGTCGGGAGTTCACCCGGTGTTCCATGTATCTATGCTCCGAAGTATGTCGGAGACCCGTCTCATGTGTTAGACTTCAACACGATACAGCTAGATGAAGACTTGACTTATGATGTGGAGCCGGTAGCCATTTTGGGTCGACAGGTTCGTAAGTTGAGATCCAAAGATATAGCTTCGGTGAAAGTGCGGTGGAGAGGTCGTCCCGTGGAGGATGAAACTTGGGAGACCGAACAGGAGATGCGAAGTAGATATCCACACTTGTTTGATACTCCAGGTATGTTTCTTAACCCGCTCGCGAACGAGCGTTTGTTTAAGTTGGGGAGAATGTAACGACCCGGCCCGTCGTTACGGGAATTTCCACCCCGTTACCTTGCATTTACATATATTATGCTTTTAAAACAGTATTAGAGTATATCGGGTGAGTTAGGAGTGATTTGGATTAAAAATGCAACAAATAGCATGTTTGAAGAAAGCTTGAATATGAAAAGTCAACCAAGAGTTGACTATTGAGTTAGAGTGCTCGGAACCGGATTCTGATGATTCGACTAGTTCCGGGGGATCAATTATGACTTAGGAGAACAATCGGAATTGAATTCGGAGATCCGGTGTAGTTTTAAGCTTGAATTGGCGAATGTTGAATTTTAGCGAAAACCGGATGGTAGGTGATATTTTGATCCGGGGGTCGGAATGGAATTCCGACAATTTCGTAGCTTCGTTATGTGATTTTGGATATGTCTGCAAATTTTCAGGTCATTCGGACATCGTTTGATCGGGTTTTGGATTGAATGTTAGTTTTGAAAGTTTTGAAGAAACTTAGGCTTAAATCCGTGGATAATTGGTGATTTTGATGTTTAGTATGGTGTTTTTATGATTGGAACAAGTCCGTATCATGTTTTGGAGTATGTTGGTGGTTTTCGTTGGGGTCCCGGGGGTCTCGGGATGAATCCGGGGGTCCAAACGGACCATTTTTGGAAGAAAAGAGAAAGCTGGTTGTTGTCATGAACGCAGCAGGCATTTGCTCTCCGCGATCGCGGGGAGGGGGATGCGATCGCGTAGAGCTGGGGGCTAGGGCATCGCGATCGCAGGGTAACCAGTCGCGATCGCGTAGAATTAAATGGGTACACATCGCGATCGCAGGATCATCTACGCGATCGCGTAGAAGAGAAATGGGTCCAGGGGAAAATATGCTACGCGATCGCAGGAATAGGGACGCGATCGCATGAAGCCGGGAGATTGTACATCGCGATCGCGTGAGGGAAGTCGCGATCGCGTGAGGCCGAGTTTTTGAGCATCGCGATCGCGTGAAGTGAGTCGCGATCGCGTAGAAGAAAAAGTTCTGGCAGTGAATTTAATCCAGAAACAGAGAGTTACGGGTTCATTAACCCAAAACACACATTTGAGCCCTAGAGAGAAGAAAACTCGAGGAAATCACTGAGAAGTCATCGGGTATTCGTCTGAGGTAAGATTCTTGACTCAAAAACATCATTTTGTGGTAGTATTAACATCAATCTTCATGAAATTGGGTTAAAATCTTGAAGAAATGTGGCCTAAATATTGAAAACGGGATTTTTGGATTTGGGAGGCCATTTGAACTCCGATTTCGATAAATTTTATATGCATGGACTCGTGGCGAGATAAGGATCGCGTTGGTACTAATTTCGGAATTTTCCGAGCAGTGGGGCCCGGGGTCGGGTTTTACCAACTTAGTGTAATTATGCGAATTTCATATAAATTGAAGTGGGTTATGATTCTTTGACCCGTATTTGATATAATTATTGTTATTTGATTATATTCTACACACGAGGCAGCGAAATTCAAAGGAAAAGGCATCGCGGACGGGTCTACGACCGGCTAGAGGTGAGTAGTTTGTGTATATGGTAGCCTGAGGGTTCGAAACCCCGGCTTAGCACATTGTGACGCTAGTAGGCGTGGCTCGCACACCGTGGCAGGTGCGGGATTGATTGTGATTGGGGATTGAGACTTGGTCCATCCCGGAAATGAATAATATGTTGTTAGTGTTGGAAATACATTGTATTTGCTATATTTGTGGGCTGTAAGCCTTGTTTGGGGCCTTGTGCCGATCTGTAGCGTCCTTAGAGGACAATATTTATGTGATAGCTATAATTGCTTAAATCACTGATCTCAGTCCTGGAAATTGTAATCACACTTTTGAAATGCTAAGTCACCAGCTTTTACAAACTTAATAAAGTTAAAGTATTTTTCATAAATTATGAATTGAGAACTGGAATTAAGGAAAATGAACTGTTTTGTGACTTATTTGCTTATTGTGGACTGAGCATGGGATCGGGCTGCACGCCGCAGTGGTTGATATGAGGATCGGGCTGCACGCCGCAGCAGTATTGCGCTTGGGCTGTAGGAGCCCCTCCGGAGTCTGTACACACCCCCAGTGAGCGCCGTCGATGTTAAATTGGATCGGGCTACACGCCGTAGCGGTTATGTGCATTGCATTGCATTTGTATTTGTTGAATTACTATGTGGTAGTTGTATTGGATTGTTGTTGCTAGTTCGTAGGAGATTCGGACTGTAGTGTAGCTTCATATTGTGGTATTTTGTGGATTTCTTACTGTCAGCTACATATATATATTTGTTACTCACTGAGTAATAGTAATGAGACAAGAGGGTTGCTCTGATGGTAAGCAACCCCACTTCCAACCGAGAGGTTGTGAGTTCGAGTCTCCCAAGAGCAAGGTGGGAAGTTCTTGGAGGGAAGGATGCCGGGGGTCTATTTGGAAACAGCCTCTCTACCCTAGGGTAGGGGTAAGGTCTGCGTACACACTACCCTCCCCAGACCCCACTAAGTGGGATTATACTGGGTTGTTGTTGTTGTTGTTGTTGTTGTTGAGTACTTAGTACTTACCCCTACTCCCTGCACCTTTTGTGTGCAGACTCAGGTACTCAGGAGCAGTAGACGGGCATCTCCAGCGTTTACATTGTCACATCGAGTTGCTGAGGTAGCTGCCTACGTTCGCAGAACCTAGCTTCTCCTCTCATTCCAGTTGTTATTTTATATTTTGTATTCGGACTTGAGTACTTCTATATCGTACTCTCTATTTCCTGTTGGGTTTTGTTAGAGGCTCTAGACTTGTGACTCCGGATCTTTGGGAGTGTCAGTACTTTTGTTCGGTATTATTATTATTGGAGTTCTTAAACTCATATATTCTTCTTGGGTTGTCCATTTGGGGACTGGTATTGTGTTATAATTAAATTGTTGGTCTGGCTGGCCTAGCTTGATTGTTGGGCGCCATCACGACCGGATTTGGGTCGTGACACTCAATACTCAGAACAACAACAAACAGAAAAATTTTAATTCAAGCAAAACAATGAACCACTGCCCGAAATTTCAAACAACAAATTCGCGAATCTAAACGACGACATTCGTTAAGTCGAATCACAACATGTACGATTGACAACAAACCAATCGCCAAAAATAGTGAGTTCAAGACTCTCGGCCAAACATAGCTCAAAATGTAGAATTAGTTATTCGACGAATTTAAACGAATCGAATTCCTATCTTATAACTACGTCATTTATAACAAACAATCAGAAGCAAACAAGTCGACCAAATAAAAGGTCCCAAAAGAAGAAGAAATTGAAGATGTCCGAAGAAAAAAAATCAACAAACAAATGAAACTAACAAAATAATTAAACTAAATTGACAACTATAAGTAAATAAAAACAGAAAAAGAAAAGAAAAGAAATACCTTGAAACCAAAAATGGAGCTCGGCCGACTTGGGTTTTGGTGTTCGAGGTCGAAAGGACCTTAATTGAAATGTTTTCCAAGTGAAAACATATCAATTAAGGTCTATTAGACCTCAATTCGATAAAATCCGGCGAAGGAAATTCCCAAATCGATTTTTAGGGTTCTTAGCTCGGTTTTTTGGGGCTTAATGGTTTCCGGTTAGATTTGAGCGGAACCAATGATGGTTTGGGTGTTAGGGAGGCGAGGTGAAGGTATGGTATCAATTTGGGACGGTTTGTCCTTGATTGAATTTTGACTCGAATCTTCAATTGAAGATTCGAGGAGCTATGGATGGATTTGAGGTAAGGGGTTTACGGATTTTGGTTTGGGGTGTGATGGGGGTTCCGTGGTGTTGTTTTCACGGCCGACGGCGTTGTTGCCGCCGGCTTTCCGGCGACGGAGTGTGGAGGCGGCGCTAGGGTTCTTTGGAGAAGAGGTGTCTCTAATGAAGAGGGTGAATGAAACGGGTGATATGGGTTTTGGGGGTTTTGGGGTAATTAAAAATGGACCAATGATGTAGGCCGTTGGATCATGGGAAATCAACGGTCCAGATCGAATGGAAACGGGTTGGCGGGTTGGACCGGGTGGTTTGGGCTGGTTTGTGCTGATTTGGGCCTGGACTTTGGTCCAATTTTGATTTCTTTCTTTGATTTTTCTTTTCTTTTGTTTTCCTAATCTCTTTAATTTAATTTTCTAATTAAAACAAAAATTTCTAATTACACTACAACATCAATTAAATTATAAGAAATACTAATTAAGTTATATTAATAATTAACACACTCAATTTAAACATCAATTAAATATAAATCACACAATTGGGACATTAAATACTAGAAAAGCGAAAAATACATATTTTGTGATTTTTTATTTTGTAAAATAAACTTAAACTACTCCTAATTGCAAAGTTAGATCAAAAATGTAAATGTGACCTATTTTTGTATTTTTTTATTAATTTAAACACATATAATCATGCATATACAAATGCAAATAATTATAAAAAATAACACGAAAAATTCACAAAAATACACAACGTAAAAATAGACAATTTTTGTTTTGATTTTGTGGGGATAATTCATGTTAGGCAAAAATCACGTGCTCACAGCTGCCCCTCTTTGCGCGGAAACAACGAAGAGTTTTCGTGCAAAGATAAATGAGCAAATATGAGCGATTTTTGCCCGTTTGAATACTCCGTGGGAAGCATTTTGAAAGAGTTTGACCGAGCCTTTGCTTCGGAGGCCTCCTACATATCCTGGGCTAAACAGGAATCAGGTCAATGTAGTTCGGGAAGTTTTGGTAGCTGGGACTACCATGACTGCTGTGATCTTGTTGTTACTGCTGTTGCTGCTGTTGCCACATCTTAACTGATCTCCTTGTTACACCGTGCTAAATGAAAAATAAGAAGCTAGACTAAATTACAGCATTGCGAAATCTTATCTATCTCTTCATCTTGGCTTTCCCCTGCTCCTTGCTGTCTTGCGGGCCTTGATGTTTCTTCACATGCTTCTTCTCTTCTGATGATTGTTATTGCGGCCTATCTTGATCGCCGAATTCTGACTGTTGGTCTCTTCCTTGTGATCTTCGAACTATTTTCTTTCGAAGTCTGAATCTATCTTTTTTTATCCTTGTTGCTTTCCTTCCGATTATGAACTTGGATTCATGCTGGGGATTTCCGTTACATTCTGTCACTTTCCGATGGTTCACTTTCCTTATCAATCTTAGAAAATGAGACGTCGTTCTGCTTTTCTGCTGGGCTTTTGACTTTATCGGCACACTCTAATCATAAATCGCCACTCCATTCTTCAGGCGGGCTCCCTGACTTCCACTATATCTTCAAAACTAAATCGCCACTCCACTCTTCAGGCGGAGTCCCTGACTTCAACTCATAAACTTCGAAACTAAATCGCCACTCCATTCTTCAGGCGGGCTCCCTAACTTTAATTACAACTTCAAAACTAAATCGCCACTCCATTCTTCAGGCGGGCTCCCTGACTTCAACTACAACTTCAAAATAAATCGCCACTCCATTCTTCGGGCGGGCTCCCTGACTTCAATTACAACTTCAAAACTAAATCACCACTCCATTCTTCAGGCGGGCTCCCTGACTTCAACTACAACTTCAAAACTAAATCGCCACTCCATTCTTCAGGCGGGCTCCCCTGGCTTCAACTACAACTTCAAAATGAATCGCCACTCCATTCTTCAGGCGGGCTCCCTGACTTCAACTATAACTTCAAAATAAAATCGCCACTCCATTCTTCGGGCGGGCTCCCCGACTTCAACTACAACTTCAAAATAAATCGCCACTCCATTCTTCAGGCGGGCTCCTTGACTTCAATTACAACTTCAAAACTAAATCGCCACTCCATTCTTCAGGCGGGCTCCGTAACTTCAACTACAACTTCAAAACTTAAATTGCCACTCCATTCTTCAGGCGGGCTCCCTGACTTCAATTACAACTCACTAATTTCATCCCATCCTTATCGCCTTCCTTTGCTTTTCTCTACCATTTTCTTCTTCCTGCATCGCCTCTTGGGCCACCTTTTCTTCTGGATTATCTTGTCTTGGAATTGCTTTCTCCCTGGGTCGTATTACTTTTCCTTTGGCTGCTGGGGATATCTTCGGAACTGTATTCACCTACTGGAGATGATGCTGCTGGGGGAATCTCGGAGTTAATGTTTCATTTTTCCAACAACTGCTGGGGATGATACCAGGCTCAAAGATCACCCCCTCGTGTTGTCTGGCCTCTCTCAACACTATTCTACTCGGAACTGGCATTTCCCAAAATCTCGCGTTGTTTTATATCCTTATCCACTGGGTATTTGTTTTCAAGAAAATTTTCGCAATGGGAGAAAGTTTTCGGCCCCAGTTTGATGACCTTCTACGTGGCATGCTTTTCTGCCGACGAACCGTCTTTTCCTTCTTTAAATCAAAGAAAAATTGTTAGTTTCAAAACGCAGTGAGTGGTCGTGCAACTCTTGTTGGGGCAATTTTCCTTTTCTCTTTCAGCTGCTTGGCCTCCCTCGAACTTTTGGGGACGACGTTGACACTTGCTGGGGATGGTGCTCTTTCCACAGATGGTCTCTCATCTCTCCCTTTTATTCCAACCTTCGGTTTGATCCGACCCTTTTAGTCGATGATCTGTTGTGAGAAATCATCTTCCGGATGTGTAATATGTGTCCATCGTACTCCATAATTCTTGTGAACCTTCCAATCAACCTGTCGTTCCAATCTTAATATCGGAACGACTTTTGCCTTATTGCCTCATTCCACGCCTATTCATCTTCATTGTACCGCTTTGGGAGACTTGGTAGTAAGTTTTGAAAAGTCAATTTTTGAAAACAAAAGAAAAGGAAAAATGATAGAAAAAGAATGCTGATCGCGAATGATAAAAGAAAGGGAAAACTTTTCTGAACTCAAAATTGGGAAAAACTTATCTGAATGTATAACTGATCTAATGGTTATGCCGCGCCTTTGAGATAAATCTACCCAGTCTATTTATGTCAATCACTTTCTGATGGCCGCGTTTTGCTAGAAGCAAATGAATGTCCCAACTTTGTCTCATGCAGACATCTTGTAACCATCTCGCCTTGTCACCTCATAGTGCCCTTCAAAGGGTTTTCACTAATGAGATTCTCTCGATTCCCTCGACCTCCCGTCGCCTTAGGGTGCCTGTAAAGGTTTTCACCGTAAGACTCTCTCATTTTATTTCTCTCAGCTTTCTTCGCCTTAAGGTGCCCGCGAGGGTTTTCACCGTTAAGACTCTCTCATTTCGCTTTCTTTCCATGCGGTGGGCTGGGGTATTATCTATGGAATTTCCTCTAAAGGGGCTATCCCTTTTCAGCTTGTGAGTCCTAGATTCAGTCGAGGATTGAAGTGTCATTCGTAGTTTCATTCGCATGACTTGGCATTTCTCAAATACTGATCGAGAGGTCTTTTTTGGTCCTTAATGTGGTTTCTGTGCGTGAGGCTGGAGAAATGGGGTTTAACCTCAACGGTTAGCTCATTACAACTTTCGGAATCCACACTATCTTTTCAAATGAAACAATGACTTCTGCCCCAGTTTTGTTGCTTGGGGAATCTTTGATTTTTATTTTATTATGACCGAGCCGTGTGGCGCCTACGTATCCTTCTTGAGGAATCAGGTCGAACGTAGTTCACTTTTTTCTTGTGTCTTTTCTTTGTTTCTTTTCCTATTTTGTTACGCATCTTCCTTGATGATTCCGAAAGAGGGTATATGAAAGAATAATTAAGGCTCAAAGGGGAAAACAAAGGTTAAAGTGTTTGGGTAGTAGAAAAATTGCCTCTGTCATTTCATTCTCCGAAAAAATTCCAAATACAAACAAACGAAACCAAACGTTGACAAATGCATTAAAGAATTACACATAATATCTCTTGATTGCATCAGAATTGATAGCCATATCGGTGCATCTTCCCTCAACATCAGTTAGACATAGAGCGCCGTTGGATAATACTCTAGTCACAACAAAGGGTCCCTGCCAATTTGGAGCGAACTTGCCTTTCGCTTCGGCCTGATGTGGTAGAACTCTCTTCAGCACATGCTGTCCCACTTCAAATTTCCTGGGACGTACCTTTTTGTTATATGCTCTCGCCATTCTCTTTTGATACAATTGGCCATGACATACTGCTGTCAATCTCTTTTCATCGATCAAGTTCAATTGCTCCAATCGGGTTTTGACCCACTCATCGTCGTCAATCTCAGCTTCAGCGACAATTCGGAGGGATGGAATTTCAACTTCTGCTGGTATTACTGCTTCAGTCCCGTACACCAACAAGTAAGGAGTTGCACCTACCGAAGTTCGGACGGTAGTACGATAACCTAACAGTGCGAATTGTAACTTTTCATGCCATTGCCTAGACCCTTCTACCATCTTCCTCAATATCTTCTTTATATTCTTGTTTGCTGCCTCAACCGCACCATTTTCTTTGGGACGATATGGTGTGGAATTTCGGTGTGTAATCTTGAACTGTTGGCAGACCTCCTTCATCAATCCGCTGTTAAGATTGGCACCGTTATCCGTGATGATTATCTTTGGAATTCCAAACCTGCAGATGATGTGGGAATGTACGAAGTCCACCACCGCCCTCTTGGTCACTGATTTGAAGGTTTTGGCCTCCACCCACTTGGTAAAATAATCGATCGTTACCAGAATGAACCTATGACCATTGGAAGCCGCGGGTTCTATAGGTCCAATAACATCCATACCCCATGCAACAAATGGCCATGGTGCTGACATTGTATGCAACTCGGTTGGCGGAGAATGAATCAAATCTCCGTGTATCTGACACTGATGGCATCTTCGCACGAAACTTATACAATCACGCTCCATAGTGAGCCAGTAATATCCTGCTCGAAGAATCTTCTTTGCCAATACATATCCGCTCATGTGTGGTCCACAAACTCCGGAGTGTATATATGTCATCACTGTTGTGGCTTGACTCGCATCTATACATCTCAACAATCCCAAATCTGGGGTTCTTTTGTACAGCACTCCTCCACTAAGGAAAAATCCGTTCGCCAATCGCCGAATAGATCTCTTTTGATCTCCAGTTGCTTGCTCTGGGTATATTCCTAACCTGAGGTATTCCTTGACATCATGAAACCATGGCTCGCCATCCATCTCTTCTTCTATCATATTGCAATAAGCATGTTGATTCCGGATCTGAATATGTAACGGATCAACATGAATCTTGTCCGGGTGATGTAACATCGATGACAATGTAGCCAAAGCATCGGCAACCTCATTATGCATCCTTGGGATATGCCTGAATTCTACTGATCGGAAACGCTTGGTCAGATCATGCAAACATTGACGATACGGGATAAGCTTCAAATCTCCGGTTTCCCATTCTCCCTGAATCTGATGTACTAGAAGGTCCGAGTCTCCCAAGACCAAGACGTCCTGTACATCCATGTCTACCGCAAATCGCAACCCTAAGATGCATGCCTCGTACTCAGCCATATTGTTGGTACAATGAAAACGCAGTTGAGCAGTAACAGGATAATGATGTCCTGTGTCAGAGATAAGCACGGCCCCTACTCCGACTCCTTTTGCGTTCGCCGCTCCGTCGAAGAAAAGCTTCCACCCTGGATCCTCGGTTAACTCCAACTCATCAATTTGCAATACTTCTTCGTCTGGAAAATACGTCCTCAAAGGTTCGTATCCGTCATCGACAGGATTCTCAGCTAAGTGATCGGCTAGGGCTTGAGCTTTCATAGCCGTCCTTGTCACATATATGATGCGAACTCTGTAAGTAATATTTGCCATTTTGCTAACCTCCCTGTAGGCATAGGTTTCTGGAAAATATACTTCAATGGATCCAAACTCGAAATGAGGTAAGTGGTGTAAGAAGACAAATAATGTTTCAGCTTTTGGGCTACCTAAGTCAAAGCACAGCAAGTCTTTTCCAAATGAGTGTACTTAACCTCGTGGACCGTGAATTTCTTACTGAGATAGTAAATGGCCCGTTCCTTCCTGCCAGTAAGATCATGCTGCCCCAGTACGCAGCCGAACGAATTCTCCAAAACCGTCAGATAAAGAATCAGGGGTCTACCCGGTTCAGGCGGAACTAGTACGGGTGGGTTTGACAGATACCCTTTGATTTGGTCAAACGCTTCATGACATTCTGTCGTCCATTCTATCGCAGCGTCTTTCTTCAACGGACGGAATATGGGTTCACAGGTTGCTGTAAGCTGAGCAATAAACCTACTGATGTAATTTAACCTTCCCAACAAACTCATTACCTCTGTTTTATTCTTTGGCGGGGGTAACTCCTGAATGGACTTGATTTTGGATGGGTCCAACTCAATGCCCCGTCGGCTGACGATGAATCCTAGCAACTTTCCTGACGGAACTCCGAATGCGCATTTGGCCGGATTGAGCTTGATATCATATTTACGAAGTCTTTGGAAAAACTTCCTGAGATCGTCAATGTGGTCTTCTTGACGTCTAGATTTTATGATCACATCATCCACGTACACTTAAATTTCTTTGTGTATCATGTCATGGAATACCGTAGTCATCGCCCTCATGTATGTTGCCCTGCGTTCTTCAGACCGAATGGCATTACCCGGTAGGAATAAGTTCCCCATGGTGTGATAAAAGTCGTCTTTTCTGCGTCCTCTTCATCCATCAAGATCTGATGATATCCCGCGTAGCAGTCCACAAAGGATCCGATTTCACGTCCGGTGCAATTATCAATCAGGATATGGATATTGGGAAGTGGGAAATTATCCTTAGGGCTCGCCTTGTTGAGATTGCGGTAGTCCACGCATACTCTGATCTTTCCGTCTTTCTTTGGCACCGGTACTACGTTAGCCAACCATTCGGGGTATCGAGTGACACGAATGACTTTCGCCTGCAACTGCTTGGTCACTTCCTCCTTGATCTTTACACTCATCTCTGTCTTAAATTTCCGCAGTTTTTGCTTGACGGGAGGACATGTCGGATCAGTGGGTAATTTATGAACCACTAGATCAGTGCTGAGTCCTGGCATGTCGTCGTACGACCATGCGAAAATGTCTTTAAACTCCATGAGTGTTTTGATCAACTCTTCTCTCAGGTTGGGTTCAATATGGACACTTATTCTGGTTTCTTTGACGTCATCTGTGTCCCCCAGATTAACAGCCTCGATATCATTTAAATTTGGTTTGGGTTTTTCCTCGAAGTGACTTAATTCTTCACCGATTTCTTCTACGGCTTCATCATCGCCGTATTCCGATTCACTCTTGTCACCTCTTATTTCATGCGTTATTATTTCCAAACCCGATTGACTTTCTATACTGGGTTGATTAATCTTTAAGCACGCCATATCATTAAGATCAGTTGAAAGAAAGCTGCCCAGAAAAGTAAAAAGAAGGAAAATAAACAAAATTAGAAATGAAAGGAACAAATTTCATTAATGGGAACAGTACAAGGAAAAACAAACTTGCGAACTCAAATCAAAACGAACTGAAACAAACGGATTTTACTTCGGGGACAATCCCAACACAAAATTTCGAAAGAAAACAATCCAAAACAAACTACCAAGACTCCTTCCGGACAGGGAGAGGAGTAGCCTTCCAATTATTCAACTTTGCTTTCTATCCCACAAACTGTATATCGGCATGGCTGGATCCTTCGCCATCCTCTAGCATGCATACATCCGCGAATAGGTCCTCGAACTTTCTTAAGAACTCTTCGTCTGGCCTAACCATAGGACTGGGAACCTTTGTCGTCGGATGTCCTCTCACTCCAGACCTGACAAAAGATCGGGAAAGGCGCGGAACAGGCTTTGGGAGCACCCATATCTTCTGCTTATTCCTCTTGGCTCGCTGGATGTCCTCCGATGTTGGCTTGAATCCCAAGCCGAAGGTTCCCACATTTTCGACCACAGATACCGGTTGTATGATTCCTTGCAGAGATGCACCTAAACCTTTGCCGGGTACGAAACCGTTTCTCAGCATTTCATGAGCCACCATGACGTCCGCAGTAATTATTCTGTCATTGAGAATGCATTCCCCTTCTGGAACTCGGTTGGCGGATACCACATCGCAGATCTGGTATACCCATGGCCCAACATCTTCTTCCGTCTCAACGAAGGGGACGATGGTGCACGGTTGTAGATCATTCTCTCCATGGACGACGATCTCCTGTTGGTCCCACTCAAACTTGACTAGTTGGTGTAGGCTGGATGGAACTGCTTTTGCGGCATGGATCCACGGTCGCCCTATCAGAAGGTTATATGAAACTACCATGTCCAGCACTTGGAATTCCATGGTGAACTCCACCTGGTCCGATTGTCAAGATTAACATTATGTCCCCGACCGATGCCTTGCCTCCTCCATCAAACCCTCGGACACATATGTTGTTCTTGCGTATCCTGCCGATATCCACTTTCAACTTGTGTAGTGTAGAGAGAGGACAAATGTTCGCACTGGACCCATTGTCGACCGGGACTTTGCTGACCACCGACTCCTCACACTTCACCGTAAGATATAAAGCCTTGTTGTGCTCGGTGCCTTCCTCAGGCAACTCGTCATCGGTGAAGGTGATCTGATTCGCTTCGAAGATCCTATTGGTGATATTTTCCAAATGACTCATCGAGATTTTATCAGGTACGTGGGCCTCATTCAGAACTTTCATCAAAGCTTGCCGGTGTTCTTCAGAATGTATCAGCAAGGACAGCAATGATATTTGCGCAGGGGTTTTCTTCAGTTGTTCTAAGACAGAAAAATCATGTAGCTTCATCTTTTTCAGGAATTCTTCTGCCTCTTCGTCAATTACCGACTTTTTTAATGTTGCCGGAGTGGTCTTCCTCAGTTCCGCAGGGGCAAAACATCTCCCTGAACGAGTCAACCCTTGCTGGCTTGATGATGAAAGGATCCACTCGAACACCTGCTACAGTTAAAACGGGCCTGGTCGCTGCCCCTGGTACAACTATTTTTACTCCCTCTGACCTCATAGGCACTTTGTTCACACTTCCCTTTTTCTGCTTCCAACCCCTCTTGTACGTCTTTCTTGCAGATGAGTGACTCATCAAGGCTTGGCCCCTTTTCCATTTTTACCCCACTAGACTTGATCATCATTACAGTCTGAGAGGTTTTCTCCTTTCCCCTTTCCACCCGTACCAACTCGATCATGTTGGTCTTATGATGAGTTGGAAGTGGATTCTGGTTGATGTTGGGCTCCGCTGGAGTCTGGACCTCAATTCGGCGAGTGTCGATGAGTTCCTGGATAGTTGTTTTCAACCTCCAACACTTTTCCGTGTCGTGCCCCGGACATCCTGAGCAGTATGCACAATTTACTGAATGGTCCAGATTCTTTGGAAGAGGGTTTGGTAGCTTAGCCTCGACCGGATTTAGCAGCCCTACTTGCTTCAAACGGTGGAACAAACAGGTGTAAGACTCTCCCAAAGGAGTGAAGGTTTTCGTCCTTGGTGCTCTGTCGTTCTTGAAGGCTTGATTCGGACGAAAGCCCGCACCCGTGGGATTTCTATAGGCTCTTGGGGGTGGGTAATTATTCTGTGGATTTGGCGCACGCCATGGTGCCTGGACGGGAGGTGGAGCATATGATTGGGCATGATGGACGGTGAAGTGAGCATCCGGTGTTGGGTAATAGTGTTGTAGATGGTTATATGGATTGTGAGAGTAATTTTGTTGGTGGGGCTGTGGCGAATTATACTGGGGTGCGGGGCCTCTGTTCCTGAACCATGCTCCGGAATCAACTGTCGCGACCTCTTCTTTCCTCTTTTTCCCAAGCACCCCTCCGGTGCCACTTTGAATAGCTTGAGTGGTGGCTTTCAACGTCTGCATAACTCATGATCTTGTTAGCTTTCAAGCCTTCCTCGATCATAGCCCCTATCATTATCACCTCAGTGAATGACTTACCCACGGACGTCACCAGATGTCCGAAATAGGTTGGCTCCAGTGTCTGTAGGAAGTAATCCACCATTTCATTCTCTCTCATCGGCGGATCTACCCTCGCTGCCTGTTCCCTCCAGCGGAAACCAAATTCTCTGAAACTTTCAGCGGGTTTCTTCTCTAACTTTAGCAATGATAAGCGATCGGGGATTATTTCAAGATTATCCTGGAACTGGCCGATGAATGCTTGAGCCAAGTCATCCCATGTAAACCATCTGCTGGGATCCTGCCTAGTGTACCACTCTAGTGCAGACTCTGACCGAAGTAAGCTATCAGAATCTCATCTTGTCCTCCGGCTCCTCGCATTTTACTA
Source organism: Nicotiana noctiflora (assembly GCA_032618575.1). NCBI lineage: Eukaryota > Viridiplantae > Streptophyta > Magnoliopsida > Solanales > Solanaceae > Nicotiana > Nicotiana noctiflora. The sequence continues at coordinate 46,827 of JASVEL010010360.1, forward strand.
CAAAAACCTCGAAGATGGGCTACCGGGTCACCATGCCCTTCGTATAAGTCAAACTTGGGCTTTTTGAACCCGGCTGGCAACTGGACATCTGGGAATGGACACAGGTCTTTGTAGGCAACACTGACCTGGTTGCCCAAACCATGCATATTCCTGAAGGACTGCTCCGGGCTTTTAACCTTTCGAATAACTTCCTCATGCTCCGAACTTTTGACGTGCTTTTCTCGTTCTGCCGTGTTATCCCAGTGAGGGGTGTGTGAATGCGGTTCAGGAGCCTTAAAGGTAGGCTCAGGAGAATAACAATGATTGTCGTGGATTTGAAAAAGCGGCTCACTGGACGACTTTTGTAAAGTAGGAGGTGGAGGTGCCACAAAAACAGGGGTAGCCGGGGGAGGAGGATTTTGTCTGGCTGGTGAAACCGGGGAGGTATATGGGTTTTCCCCTTGATAATAAGGATAGATTGGTGCACTTGTTGAGGGGTCAATGGGCGAATGCTCTGGTGCTGGTGGAAGAGTAGGAAGGTTTGGTGATGATTGTCCCCTAGCCCAGGCTAGGTGCATCTCTGTCATTTGCTGTCTCAACCGGTCCACTTCTTCTTTCATGATTTGTATCTATGTTTTCTCCCCATCGATACTTTTGCCGGAACTAGACATGCTTGCTGGAATTGGACCTTTTGATCTGGTATGGTAAGGGTGATCGTCCAGTATACTCTATCAAGTCAACTGCTAACTTTTCTGGAATGCAACAAACTTATTAGCTCACTGATTTTAACGGGCATGTTATCGCACGTTTGGATGCAATGCACCTAATCAATTAACCATTTCTACATGTATTCCTCGCATGCGTCATTCCATCTTTTCTTTTTCTTATCCTTAAAAACTTTATTGTTATTAACCTCCCCATTTTCTTTTCTCTTTTTAGCGGTGGTGGTCGAATCTTATGTGGATTGCCTACGTATCACGTCCCCTGCGTGAATCAGACCGAGCATAGTTCTAATAACAAGATTGTGGCAAAATTCGAAAATTTTTATATCAAAACCCTTACAGTTACAAAACATGCCTTACAATAATCAACAAAATAAGAGAAATGCTTGACTCGAAAAAATAAAATAAAATGCCAACCAGCTTGACTCAATACTTCAAAATACATCTTTTAATCAACAATCTAGTGCTCTTAAATTCCTGGGGGCCCGCGAGGCATCGTTCCGCCTTGCCGCGGGCCTTGGTGTGAGGTCCCTGTGTAGTCCCCTTAACTCTCTCATGATCTGATGAACATAGTCCATAACTGAAGCGAAAAGGGCGGCGCGGGGCATTTGTTCACAAGCTAAGCACTTCATGGTGACATAATGCCCAATTTCCTCAATTCTGTCCTTAATTCTGTCCCTTTCTCTGAGTAGTTGTTCTATCCGCTAGTTCTTTGCTCCTAATATATGAACATTGTTGGTGACTCGGTCTAAGAGTCTGTCCACTTGTTCTTGCAGTCGTGTCATCAAATTGTAACAACGGTCGAGGTCTTCTCTGGCATCCCGGGCTTGTTTGAAAACCCGTTCCCTGAGGGTAGCATTTGCTTCCCTTAGATTAGCGATGATCTCAGCATAATCTTTTTCCACTCGTTGTAGATGAAGTGCTTGTTGATGTGCCTCCCTTCTCCAGCTAGCGCGGATCCTCATCGTCTGGGCCTTCGACTCTTCCAATTCTTTTTGGACATCTGCGACTTGATTTTTTAAACCCTTTATCAATTTCTCGTCTGATCGACTCCTCAACAGTCTGTCAACATCTATTTGCATTTGCCGGATTTGAGATTTCAAGAAGTCATTTTCTTGTGCTAACTTCTTTTTATCTCCTTTGCTGGCGGCAGCTTGCATGTCCTTTTCAAATTGGAGCTCGTGGGTCCGTTGCTCTATCTTGCTAATCTTTGTTCTATAAGCTTCTTCCTTGGCCAACCAGTCCCATTGTTCTTGTGACGCTTCAGCAAACTCCCTGAGGTGGGGCCTTTTTGTGGGCCTTTGATGCTCCAGTTCTCTGCTATACCATGCAGGGTATTCTGGTGATACTTCGCCTCGGGCTCGATCTCGTACCCGAGTGTCTATCTTCAATGTTTGACATTCACTCCAAATCTTTCGAACCAACGCTTCAGGGAACTGTCCTCCCGGTCCAATTTCAACCGCATGCGGGCTGAGGTCTTCTTCTTTGGGATTATTTGGCATCGTCCCAACTGTCTCAATACTCGACATGGTGCGTAGGGCTGGATGCTGTTGAGGCCCATTAGTAATAAATATGATTCCGTGGCCGATGCATATATGACTTCGTCCACGGGTAGCCAGCCAAATGTCCATTCTACCTTGCTGGCTGGAATCAAACGCAAAAGTCGTATCCATCCGCTAATCCCCTCTGGCAAGTCATGTCCCTCGACCCTTGTAGGGAATTCTTCTATACAGGTTTTCTCCGATAAACTATACCTCATAAACTGCGGGCGACGACATAAGTGATCGATCATCCACATTTGGAGCAGTACATTGCAAGCTTCAAAGAAGACCCCTCCAGCTTTGCAAATAGTGAGTGCACGAGAGATATCTGATATTATCATGGGAGCCAAAGTACTATTGTCTTGTTTCATCAAAGTGCTGACGACCCCTGCCACATGTATGTTGATATTCCCGTCCTTTCCGGGAAATATCAATGAACCTAGGAAAGCTATCATGAAGGCGATGCGTCTATGCTCTTCCCATTTTGACTGGTTTTCTCCACTGCCGATTTTGCTTTTGTGTTTGTTGAAACCCCCATAATGACCATATTTGTCATATAGAAATGCTAAAGTGCAGAACCCTTCTGATAAATCTGGGTTGTGTACAGTTCTGCGGATTTTCACGGTATCCAAAAATCTATGTACTGTCACGACCCTTGGTGCAATGAGATATTGTTCCCTCATAGGGACTTTTGGTCTTCCGATATATCCGGCCAATTCTTCCAATGTTGGCGTGAGTTCAAAGTCTGAAAAGTGGAACACATTGTGTGCTGGATCCCAGAATGAGATCAGGGCACGTATGATGTCTCCTCTCGGGGGAATATTTAGTAGCCCCACTAGATTTCCCAGGTAGAGCTTAACTGCGTCTTGTCCTTGCTCGCCCAAGTCGTTCCACCACATATGCAAACTTAAGGGGACCTTGTTTATGATAGCTTCGGTTGTATTCTGACTCGTGCTCATTCTGCACATTTATTAAGGTAGTTTTTAGACGAAAAAAAAAATCTTGATTTGACCCAAACAAAAACTATTTTTTATTTTTTTTATTTTTTTTAAAACAAACAGAACGGGCCACAGGAATTGACTGATCAAAATATTAAGACTGATGAAAAAGGTGGTCTTTGAGGCAAAGTTAAACATCCTGGCATTCCGTCATCATAATAAAAGCTTATTTTGAAATATAGGGAAGTTGGGCCTGTTAAAGGCTGCCTACGTATCTCACATCCGGTGAGAATCAAACCAGCGTAGTTCGATCAATGGACGAACTATTTTAAAACAACACTCTCTTATTCTTTCAAAAATTGAATTCGTAATAAGACAGTCCTTTCTACAAAACCTTTTTTTTTCTAAAAAACTTTTTTTTTATTTTTTTTATTTTTATATATATATATTTTATTTTTTATTTTTTTTCTTTTCTTTTTATTTCTATTTACACCTTCTTTTCTCTTTCTTTTATTATATCCTTCGACGTTTAAAAGTTGGTCAGCATGCGAGTCCAGGACAAATAAATGCAACATGTGAAATGCTTATACGAGGTCATACTATATCTGGTTACCTGTCCTAGACGGACCCAACCCCTGTGTTGAGTCCCCTAAGTCAAAACATGATGCAAATAATCGTCCTAATTTAGGCTCAATATCCCGATCTTTTTTTTTTTTTGATGCTAGACTGTGTATCCGAGCAGACAACTCGGATTGAGGAGGGGGCTACGTACCGGGGACCCGCGGGATCGTCCGGCTTTGTAACTTATCCTGCCTCTTTTCTTATTTTTGGTATTGACACTAACAAAAAGGGGAGTCTCAACCAGTAAGCACATCCCCGGGGTAAGAAGAGAAGGGTTTTCGGCACAGTTTTATATATACAGTTCACGCAATATCAAAGTGGTAAACATGTAGCACATTAATCAAAATATATAATGAAATCAGATATAAGCAAAAAACAACAATTTAACTGAGCTCGAATTCTTAACCCCTGAACCGAAGTTCTGGGTTATTAGTCCCCAGCAGAGTCGCCAGAGCTGTCACACCTCCTTTTTCCCGCACCCGCGAGAGCGTGAGGGAGTTTTTCCAATTAAAGGACAATCGAAACGGGATTTATTTATTTAATTCAGAGTCGCCACTTGGGAATATAATGGTGTCCCAAGTCACCGGTTTTAATCCCGAACCGAGGAAATTTATGACTTTGTATTACAGTCTGCGAAATTAGAAACCTAGATAAGGAATTCTGTTAACCCGGGAGAAGTTGTTAGGCACTCCCAGATTCCATGGTTTTAGCACGGTCGCTCAACTGAATTTTTGTTTTTATCTGATTTCTTTATATATTTTTATTTATGTGCTTTTATATTCCGCTTTTCAATTTTAGAAGAATTGCAACGTCACGAAAATACATTTCGAGTCACACCGCAACCAGTACGCCTGTGACTTTAATATATTTCAGTTTCGCCGAGAGTAAGATGTGGGTCACATAAATGCGCACCCATAATTAGGAAAGTATTTTATTAAAGTCGTGCCTAAAGAGTCTAACGCAATATCATCTTTGAGAAAAACCGTGAAATTCGCTAAACGGTCCTCCCAAGTTTCTAAGATTTGCATGACAATTGTTGAGGGCCCCGCAATTGTGTATTTAGTGCGGCAAGGCTCATCTCACTTTTATTAAAGGTCATACCTAAGTAACCAAATTTTCTATTTATTTGTCTACAACGATTGATTAATTCACGAGTACAAGTTTAAATTCCGAATTCAATTTCTAGTTCGAGTAAGAAGAGCAAAACTATTTAGCTTGGACCTCGCTATTTATTTCAAAGTCCAATATTATATTTACCAATTGATTTTATATATCGGGGCTTTTATTTTAAATTGTCACTATACTTGACTCTTTACTCCCTTTTTTTAAAAAATGAGCTTCAGCATGGCCTTTTCTTTTTTGGGCCTAAATTCGAATCCAATATAAAGGAATCGTATGAAACTTTAACTACATAATCTAATTCTATATGCAAGTTACTAAGGCTCTGTTTACAGTTACACTAATGTATTGCTAACAATAGTCAAAGCTGCAAATGAACTAACTAAAACTATCTATTAACTTGCTCTTTTAACAATCTATGCCTAGAGTGATTACTCTAATTATTTGATCTAAGTCGCCAGTTCTGTTCTTTGCTCATAACAATGTATTTTGTTTTTTTTTTTTTTATCATAGCTACATCTTGTTTAATTTCAATTGTTGTGTTCTTTTATGTTGCACCTGGAACACAGGCTTATTATGAAACTGTTAACATAATATGTGCTTTGACTACAAACTAATGTTAATCTAGCTAAACATGGCAGAACTAAACCAATAATAGAGATTAAAATCCTAAGCTATAAGAAGGTTGAAACTAAAATGTTCAATTAATTTGACTTTAGCTTTTCAATTAAGCATACTGCAACAATTTCAAATGAATACAACTATCAATAATTCAAATTGCACGGCAATAACAGGAACTCGTATAACTCTCCAAACTGCAGTTTTATCATTTAATTTCAGAGCAGTGTTTACACTGTCTCTCTAGTTCAGAATGGACAGAAGAAGTACCTGGGAATCAAATGACAAAGAAGAAAAGGTGATCAGCAGCAAGTAATATTAACTGGTATCCGGCAGTCACAAGCAGCCACAACTGGCGGAAATCAAACAACAGCCCAGGGCTAATTCAATCAATCCAGGAAGAGTTTAAAACCAAGCAGAAACTTGAAATCAACCACACACGGCTTGACCAAACCAATTGAACTTGAAATTGAACCCAACTTCAAACACACTTAGCATATAACGCAGCTGAACTCAAAGTAAACAGATCCACTCTTACAAATGACTCCAGATGCTTTAATCTCGAATATAGAACAGAATCAGAGAAGTAAGCTGTTTCTGATCCTAAATGAGCTAAAGATCTGAATTATTGGCTGAAAATGTGAAATGATCTAAGGAAACGCAATGAAAACAGTGATGTTCTTAAACATCTCTATCTATATCAGAATCCTCTCTTTTTTTATATCCCCCTCACGTTTGTATATGAATCTCAAAGCTCTCCTCAAACTCTATCTCACTTAATCTATCTCTATATGGATCCCTCTATGCGTGTATGACAGAATATCTTAAACTCCTTTTTTTCTCTCAATGTTTTGACTCTAAACTGTTGTGTCTGTCCCCGTGTTCTATGGTATATCTCCCAATTTTCAGAGTTAGACCCCTCTCTATTAGTATTCTCTCTGTTTTTTTTTGTCTGAGTGTTAATCTCTCAATGTGTGAATGTCTGCTTTCAGTCAGTGTATCTCCTTTTATAGCCTAGAGATCCCAAGTAACAACCCTATTTTTTTTTAGTTTTAGATCTGTCCAGCCTATGTTTTTTCACCTTTTCTTCATTTTTCAGTTGTACAAGTATGGCTTTTTAATTAAAGAACTCTGAAAGGCAGAAATTAATGGTATAACCTGCTGTCCAGCAGGTTCCACTACCCCTTCCATGTGCATTGCACTCTTTGAAATTTGGTTGTTAGTTTCATTTCTGAAACTTATCAGAATTACAACTCTTTTCTCCTTAAAATCCTATTAGAGTTATAGCTATATCTTCCTTAAAATCCTATTGGAAATACAGCTATATCCAAACCAGACTTCCTAGTTTAGAATCAACAATGGTTCAAAACAACAATCCAACAGTTATCAATACTCAGAACAACAACAAACAGAAAAATTTTAATTCAAGCAAAACAATGAACCACTGCCCGGAATTTCAAACAACAAATTCGCGAATCTAAACGACGACATTCGTTAAGTCGAATCACAACATGTACGATTGATAACAAACCAATCGCCAAAAACAGTGAGTTCAAGACTCTCGGCCAAACATAGCTCAAAATGTAGAATTAGTTATTCGACGAATTTAAACTAATCGAATTCCTATCTTATAACTACGTCATTTATAACAAACAATCAGAAGCAAACAAGTCGACCAAATAAAAGGTCCCAAAAGAAGAAGAAATTGAAGATGTCCGAAGAAAAAAAATCAACAAACAAATGAAACTAATAAAATAATTAAACTAAATTGACAACTATAAGTAAATAAAAACAGAAAAAGAAAAGAAAAGAAAAGAAATACCTTGAAACCAAAAATGGAGCTCGGCCGACTTGGGTTTTGGTGTTCGAGGTCGAAAGGACCTTAATTGAAATGTTTTCCAAGTGAAAACATATCAATTAAGGTCTATTAGACCTCAATTCGATAAAATACGGCGAAGGAAATTCCCAAATCGATTTTTAGGGTTCTTAGCTCGGTTTTTTGGGGCTTAATGGTTTCCGGTTAGATTTGAGCGGAACCAACGATGGTTTGGGTGTTAGGGAGGCGAGGTGAAGGTATGGTATCAATTTGGGACGGTTTGGCCTTGATTGAGTTTTGACTCGAATCTTCAATTGAAGATTCGAGGAGCTATGGATGGATTTGAGGTAAGGGGTTTACGGATTTGGGTTTGGGGTGTGATGGGGGTTCCGTGGTGTTGTTTTCACGGCCGACGGCGTTGTTGCCGCCGGCTTTCCGGCGACGGAGTGTGGAGGCGGCGCTAGGGTTCTTTGGAGAAGAGGTGTCTCTAATGAAGAGGGTGAATGAAACGGGTGATATGGGTTTTGGGGGTTTTGGGGTAATTAAAAATGGACCAATGATGTAGGCCGTTGGATCATGGGAAATCAACGGTCCAGATCGAATGGAAACGGGTTGGCGGGTTGGACCGGGTGGTTTGGGCTGGTTTGTGCTGATTTGGGCCTGGACTTTGGTCCAATTTTGATTTCTTTCTTTGATTTTTCTTTTCTTTTGTTTTCCTAATCTCTTTAATTTAATTTTCTAATTAAAACAAAAATTTCTAATTACAGAACAACATCAATTAAATTATAATAAATACTAATTAAGTTATATTAACAATTAACACACTCAATTTAAACATCAATTAAATATAAATCACACAATTGGGACATTAAATACTAGAAAAGCGAAAAATACATATTTTGTGATTTTTTATTTTGTAAAATAAACTTAAACTACTCCTAATTGCAAAGTTAGATCAAAAATGTAAATATGACCTATTTTTGTATTTTTTTTTATTAATTTAAACACATATAATCATGCATATACAAATGCAAACAATTACCAAAAATAACACGAAAAATTCACAAAAATACACAACGTAAAAATAGACAATTTTTGTTTTGATTTTGTGGGAGTAATTCATGTTAGGCAAAAATCACATGCTCACAAACATCATCTGATTCTATAACCGTATTATTATATATGTTGGATTTTCGGATTTATCAATCATAAATCGATATGCTTTACTATAGGTCATATATCTTATGAAAACACAATCGGCGGTTTTCGATCCTATTTTTACCCTTTTGGATTTAAGGACTTGAACTTTTGCCAAACACCCACACACTTTAATATAATTCAAGTCGAACTTCCTTACTTTCTATTTTTCTTATGGAATGCATTGTATTTTGCTATGAGGTACTCGATTTAGTATCCGATTAGCCGTAAGAATGACTTCCTCCACAAGTTTAGTGGCACATCAGAACTTATCAACAATGCGTTCATTATCTCCTTTAATGAATGTTTTTGATTCCGCAATCCCATTGGATTGAGGCATGTAAGAGGCCGTTGTTTGATGAATAATTTGATATTCTAAACATATTTCTTCATAAAGGAGATTCATATTCACCACCCCTACCATTTTTTATCATTTTGGCTTTCTTGTTAAGTTGCATTTCAGCTTTATTTTTTATTGTTTGAATGTGTCTATTGCTTCATCTTTATTATTAAGTAAGTAAATATAACAATATCGAGTACCGTCGTTAATAAAAGTTGTAGAATAATTTTTTCTACCGCGAGATGGTATTGACTTCATATTGCAAATATTTGTGTGAATTAAGTCTAAAGGATTTGAATTCCTTTCAACTGACTTATAAGGATGTTTAACATACTTAGATTTCACACATATTTGACATTTTGATTTGTCGCATTCAAACTTAGGCAATACTTCCAAGTTAATCATTTTTTGCAAGGTTTTATGATTGACATGAACCAAACGTATATGTCATAAATCATTTGACTCAAGTAAGTAAGAAGAAACTGAACCTTTATTATTATTCTCAACAGCCATTATATTCAGCTTGAAAAGGCCCTCAGTAAAGTAACATTTTCCTACGAACATCTCATTTTTACTTATTACAACCTTATCACATACAAAGACACATTTAAACCTGTTCTTAACAAGAAGTCCAATAGAGATTATGTTTTTCTAATCTCGGGAACATGAAGGATGTTGTTTAGAGTCACCACATTGTCAGAAGTCATTTTCAGAAAGATCTTCTCACATCCTTCAATTTTGGTCATTGCTGGATTTCCCATAGAAAACGTCTCTTCGGGTCTGACGGGAGCATATGTAGCATATGCTTCTCTACAACACAAACATGGCGAGGGACTCTAGAATTAGTTTTCTACCGGATTGCATTCAGAAAGCATAGCGCACAAGTCATCAACATCTTCATGCTTTTCAAATAAGTTTGATTGACCCATCTTCTTGTCTTTCTTTGGAGCACGATAATCTGTAGATTTTTGTCCAGCTTTCCCATATTTGTAACAATTTTTGTTGAACCGCTTCTTCCTTGGGTTGCTTTTTGAGAAGCTTGCTTCCTTTTTCTCCTATTTTGAGTAGTATCCTCAACAATGTTTGCTTCCATTATTATTGAGTATCTCCTTGTATTTTTGTTTTAAGTAGTTTTTGAAGTCCTTCCACAAAGGAGACAACTTCTCAATCATCAGTGCCACTTGGAATACTTCATTATAACAAGATCTTTAGTGAAAGTTCTGTTAGTAAAAATACTAAAATTACTACTTTCAACATCAGTATTAATTCGACTTATACCTTTATCAAGGAGATCGTGAATAATTACTGCAATTTCTGGATTTGGGTAATAACAGACTTGTTATCTACCATTTTGTAGTCCAAAAATTTAGCGGCAACGAATTTCTTCAACCCGATATCTTCAGTTTTGTATTTCCGTTCAAACGCAATCCATAGTTCTTTTGAAGTCTTCACACCACTTATACGTTATACAGATCATTTTCCAGTCTGCTAAGAATATAATTCTTGCACAGAAAATCAAAATACTTCCACGACTCAATCACGAGAAAGCGTTCATCCTCTGGAGTTTAATCAGGCAGAGCAGGAACATCTTCCTTAATGAACTTCTGTAGGCTTAAAGTTGTCAAGTAGAAGAATATCTTTTGTTGTCACCGCTTGAATCAGTCCCGAAAATTTTTCAGGTTTTTTTGTCGTGCCAATGTCGGTGTTATTCGACTTGTCGATGCATTGGCAGTCACCATAGAAATAGACTTGTTCCCTTAGTCATTCGTCATTTCTATAAAAGAATGACACAACCAAACGTTAAAATCATGCAGATTTTAATCTCCAATGGAGTAGAAAACCACAAATGTTTGTCTAAAAAAATAGCGAATATAACACAAATACATAAAATAGTGAATATAACACAAATACAAAAAATAGTTAAATTCCTTAAGGAACCACTGCGAATTCTGTCAGCTCGGATTAAATTTTGTTTCTATATATACGTTATTTTATATTCTCCTCAATTATTTTTTACAAATACAAAATACTAACAGTAGCTTCCCTTAATTTTTCTTCTTAAAACGTTCTTAATTCAAAAGCACTAAATTTGATGACTTATTAATGAAAAGATGAAGTACATAAAAATGTGCAATACTTATTAATAAAGTCTTCATTGATAGTGTACGAACAAATATCATATGATACTTAGTTTCGAAATATCATAAAATAGAGCTATCATTGAACAATTCACGCATGCAAAACATAGATTATTCATATTATGGGCGATTTAACAGTTTTTTCAGGCTCATTAATTTCAGTTCGAACTGCTTATATGTAGTTGAAATTTTTTGCAGAACCATTTATTCTAGTACTGGAGTACATGCAAAGTACACAAAGAGGGGGAGAATTGAACCAAATTAGACATTTAAAAGTTGTTTCCAATCAACGGCAAGATCGATAACCAATCATCACCAATGAGTTGCCAAAGGTCCAAAGCTCAAAGGCAACATCATGGGCAACCGTTGGGTTGAATTTCTTGACACATATATTAATATATATATATATATATATATATGAAAATATCTAAAAAAAAAAATCACTTATGTTGGAATGGAAAGAATAATGTTTTCCTTTGTTTAAATTAAGGTGAAACAAGCAATCATATACAAATTTGTTAAATGGTCATTTAACGGATTAAAGCTTTATAAAAAGAAGAGAAAGGTGTCTGCAAAATGAGTATGACAGCACATCTTCCATTGTTTCTACTTTCTACTTTCCAGAAGCATCCTGACTATATTGGGACTCTTTATCACACAAAACAAAAAGCAAAAAAGAAAAGGAAAAAAAAAAACAAAGACCAAAGAGACAGATATACTTGAGTATGAAAAGAAAAACTTACCTAAAACTTCACTAATTCATTTTCTTGCTATCCTTTTCTTTTTTTACAGTTTACTCCAACCTTTATATATATTCCTTGTTTTACCAGCTAAGCATTTGCTTAAATGGTGTTCCAAGTCCTGAATTTTCTCATACGGCCAACACTCATCATATTGCTTGAAAGTAAAATCGGCAGAAATTTTTGATTCTCTAAGCAATTACTTCTCTTTTGTATTTAAGGAAAATATGTAGCCGTAAATTTATATTGTAAAATACTATCTGTAATTGTTTAATCTACTAAAGATATTTTTCGTTCTAAGCCTAAGCCTTTACGAGTTTAAGACTCGTTAACTTATATACCTAATATTTCTCTTGTGTTTTGTCGATGTGAGATTATGTCTAAAGTTTAAGGTGTTACATGTATTGTGCATATAAAAATTTGAATGTGAAAATAATATATAGTAGTAATTTTATTAGCAGAAAATAATTTGTTATTTTGGTTGCTCAACTAATTAATTGCTATCAATAATTGACCAGTTACAACCTTGCTTTTCTAAGATGTGACCGAAAAATAAATAAGAACTTTACTTCTTAAAAATATTACTACTTAAATTAAACTACCACGAAATGATTCTAGATGCTTAAACTTAAGTTATGCAAAATCTAAAATTTATCAATTTTTTAATTATTGGTTATGTACAAGATTTACAATATTGGAAACCTCAAGGGACACAAATGGAAATCAAACAAATATGGAGAGCATAATGTAAATATGCAATATTTATCAGCAATCTTTCCCTCTATAAAAAGAATCACTATCTCCACTCTGAGAAAAAGCAAAAGCTACATTCTGTTGCATTCTGGTGAAGAAATCTAGAAGCTAAGAATGGAGGGGAAAGAAGAGGATGTGAAGGTAGGAGCAAACAAATATTCAGAAAGGCAGCCATTAGGGACCTCAGCACAGAGCAAAGACTATAAGGAACCACCACCAGCACCATTGTTTGAGCCTGGTGAGCTCCATTCTTGGTCCTTTTGGAGAGCTGGGATTGCTGAATTCATGGCTACTTTCTTGTTCCTTTACATCACTGTCTTGACTGTCATGGGTTACTCTAGGGCTAACAGCAAATGTAGTACTGTTGGTGTTCAAGGTATTGCTTGGGCTTTTGGTGGTATGATTTTTGCCCTTGTGTACTGTACTGCTGGCATCTCAGGTATATACATATATATTTCTATCTCTCTCTTTCTTTATCTCCATAATTTATGTAGTAGTCACCTAAAGTTGTGGTTTTTGCTTCAAAGCTACATTTTTTCTCAACTTCATTAGTGATATTTTGCTTCAAAGATGAAAACTTTAATGTGTTTTCTTGATAAATGAAGTTGGAAAACATATCAATTGCAGCCTTTGACTGTTACTGAGTTTCTTATTTGAAGTAATTCTCTGGAGTTTCGTAATACATCAAAATTGTAACAGTTTCCTTTAGGAAATTTTGGAGCAGAATAGCTTTTTTAGTGGTTATTTTTTATATGCAATGTTGTTATGGGATTTTTTAAGGTATGCTAATAGCATTTCCTGCTACTAGAGCTGGAATAATTCCAAGTAGTACCTTAGTATTTCCTTGGTGTTCATTAGTCGGTAATGCTTGAGAGACGGACCCAGAATTTGAAAGTCACGGTGCACTTTTGGATTTAACTAAAATCTGTTTTGTATACAGGGTGCCTATTACTTTTATATCACTGCTTTTTAACTACATATACATGTATACACGGAAATTTTGCCTAACTTTACCGGTGCCGGTGACCCTGTTTGGTATGACATAGGTTCACCTCTGCTTGCGAGTAGGCTGCTTTTTTCTGAATACTGCGTGAACGCAACATGCTTTTTCCACTCGGTTGTCCTTTTTTCTTTAGTCAAAGATGGCCAGATCTCTGCAGAATTGGTTTTTAGAATATGTTTGAGTTCTGTGAAGTGTAAAAATATTTACAATATCCGGTTACTTATTAGGTAGTAAATCTCTACAATAAATATTAATGTGGTGAAATAGTATCTAACCTGCTTTCACATGTTAAAAACTACACTGATAGTGTTAGAAATCTTTACAGCATATAACTTAAATTCTTTTGATTTTGTTATTTGTTCTCTGAGCTTGAGAAATTCTTGATTTTTGATCAGGTGGACACATTAACCCTGCTGTGACATTTGGTCTGTTTCTGGCAAGGAAATTGTCACTAACCAGGACAGTTTTCTACATTGTGATGCAATGCCTTGGTGCAATATGTGGTGCTGGTGTTGTCAAAGGGTTCCAGCCATCTTTGTATCAGGTTAAGGGTGGAGGTGCCAATGTTGTGAATCATGGTTACACCAAAGGAGATGGCCTTGGTGCTGAGATTGTTGGCACTTTTGTTCTTGTCTACACTGTCTTCTCTGCTACTGATGCCAAAAGAAATGCAAGAGACTCTCATGTCCCTGTGAGTACTTACTTGACTTCTCATTTGTACTTTAGATTTTAATGTGTGTGTCTGTATATATGTGTTGTGTGTATATAGACATGGGCGGATCTACCATAGCCCAAGCGGTGTCACTTGACACCAACCACTTCGTGGGAAATTTTTATAAGTATGTATAATAAAACTCCAACAGAAAGAATAAAGGTAAATATAATAAAGTGACACCACTTACAATAATGTGTATGTAGCACTATTGGTCTTAATTCTTCTTGAATATGTCGCGAGTTCAGAGTCTGTGTGGCTTCATCTTTATTTTAAATTCTTTGTAACTCATCTTTATTTAAAATAAAAAAATATGTAGGTTTGAACCAGATTATCTTAAGCATTAAGACATCTAAACCAATAGATAAGACATATGTATATATATATATTTTAAAAAATAAAAATTTATACTCCCTCCGTTTCAATTTATGTGAACCCATTTGACTGGGCACGGAGTTTAAGAAAAAAGAGAAAGACTTTTGATTTTGTGGTGTAAAATGAGGCACCTTTATTTTGTGTGGCTATAAATCATTGCATAAAGGTAAATTATTTCCAAATAAGGAAAGGACTCATTCTTTTTGGCACAGACTAAAAAGGAAACAGGTCCACATAAATTGAAACGGAGGGAGTATTTAGTAAGATATTTGATTTTGTTCTATAAAATAATTTGAGTTATATTTTTTTTAATATGATGCTATAATGAATTGTTATTTTTCTACTGTTCAAAATTGTGACACGATAAATTCTGCGTATGCCACTGTATATAGATTCTAACTCATGGTTGTGTTTTACAGATTTTGGCACCACTCCCAATTGGATTTGCAGTGTTCTTGGTTCACTTAGCCACTATTCCAATCACAGGCACAGGCATTAATCCTGCTAGAAGCTTAGGTGCTGCCATTATCTATAACAGAGATCAAGCTTGGGATGACCATGTAAGTTTCTTCTATGCATGAATGGATATAGTATGAGGACAATCAGTGTGCTGCACCCACTATCCTAGAATTCAATTGTATATCAATAAAATTAATTTTTAAAATATGGACCCAAACTGAGCGGCAACAACAAAAAAAAAAAACCTAGTTAAATCTCACAAGTGTGGTTTGGGGAGGGTAGTGTGTAAGCAGATCTTATCCCTACCTTATAAGGGTAAAAAAGTTATTTCCGGTAGACCCTCGCCAAACTCCTCATATATGAAAATGAGGATTCATTCATTCGACCCCAAATAATTCAAATCGAGGCTTAGTTTTGTTATATAGTTGTTACAAAATCCGCACAACTTATCATAGTAATAGTGAATATCTGAATGAACCTCAAAAAACATGAGGTGATTTCTTCTCGGCTAATTAAGCTTTGGTAAGCAAAATATTGTACCTTTGTTGGTGGGAGGTAGCTGGTAATGCTATGGTTCCAGATTGTGACTTCAACCACTAACCTATCAACTTGTTTGAGTTATGGGTTAATAGCTCATTTTTTCAGCAACCTTAATGAATTTTGTACGAAAATCCAGGTCTAAGATATAAGTTATGGGTTCAATTGAACTCATAATTAAATTGTTGGACTCGCCCCGGTCCCAGATATCTGATAAAATAGTCTGAAGTCTCACTTGGACATCACGTTAGCTGAACATATAGTGAATACTAGCACATATTATATTAAAATCTTAGATCCGCCACGTATTTCTTTTATTTAAATTTGTTCATTGTTGTTTTGGTTTTATGAGTAACTAGAATTTTCTGTTTTTTCCTGATTTTGAATAAATGCAGTGGATTTTCTGGGTGGGACCATTCATTGGAGCTGCACTGGCTGCCTTATACCACCAGGTTATCATAAGAGCCATTCCATTCAAGAGTGGAAACTGATAAACACCTTGGCTTAATTATGGGCTCTTGTTTCTGTAATTGGTTACTTTGCTATGAGTGACAATGATGTTCAATGTTAATTATGTACAAAAGCTGTTGTATTGCTTTTATTTATCGTATTTGGTTTTGGAGATTGATCTTATTTATTTTAGCATCTGTTTTGGTGTTATTGCCTTGTTATGTCTGCTATCTTGTTTGTTTAGAGCTTTACTCCTACGCGTTCATGATGTAAAAAATATTTTCATAAATAGAACATTATAAAAAAATTACTAGAAATTCTTTGTGATAAACATTAGCAAAAATGATATTTGACTTGCTAAATTTGGACTGTCAAGTATAACAACAACAACAACTACCCAGTATAGTCCCACAGGGTGGGGTTTGGGGTATGTAAGCAGGCCTTACCCCTAC
Organism: Nicotiana noctiflora; assembly: GCA_032618575.1. Classification (NCBI taxonomy): domain Eukaryota; kingdom Viridiplantae; phylum Streptophyta; class Magnoliopsida; order Solanales; family Solanaceae; genus Nicotiana; species Nicotiana noctiflora. Next base: position 63,337 of record JASVEL010010360.1, read on the forward strand.
CCGATAGGGCAGAGAGGCTGTTTCCAATCGACCCTCGGCGAAAGATCGAGAAAAGGAAAAAAAATAAAAACAAAATAAAAAGAAAAAGTATTCGTGACTCCAGAATAAACTATAAAAAACTGACATATAAAAGGGCAAAGTAAACAAAGCAACAAAATGAACAAAAGGCATTAGTAATTCTAGGAGTACTCACAGAGATATTAACCTATCGGGAATCCTCCCCCTCGACATCCCCTATCCTGCGAAATAATAGGAGCCCCTAACCTACAACTTTGTACTAGACCTCCAGACTTTCCTATCAAGAGCCATGTCCTCGGAAATTCGCATAATAGTCATGTCCCGCCTAATCACCTCCTCCCAATACCTCTTGGGCCTCCCTCTGCCACGACTCGCGCCAACTACCGACAGCCGCTCGCAACTCCTCACCGGTGCATCGGGGCTTCTCCTCCGCACATGTCCGAACCACCTGAGTCTCGCTTCTCGCAGCTTCTCATCCATAGACCACTCCCACCTTATCTTGAATACCTTCATTCCTAATCCTATTTCTCCTAGTATGCCCACACATCCATCTCAACATCTTCATTTTTGCAACTTTTTAACTTCTGAATATGAAAGGTCTTGACTGGCCAACACTCCGCCCGTACAACATTGTCAGTATTATCACAACTCTGTACAACTTACCTATAAGTCTTGGCGGCACATTCTTGTCGCACAAGACGCCGAATGCGAGCCTCCACTTCATGCACCCAACTCCAATTCCGGTGAGTGACATCCCCGTCGATCTCTCCGTCCCCCTGGATCACCGACCTAAGATATCTAAAACTGTCTTTCTTGGCGATGACCTGAGAACCAAGCTTCACATCCCTATCAGCTCCTTCTCTCGTCTCGGAGCTAAACTTGCACTCCAAGTATTAAGTCTTAGACCTGCTTAGTCTGAAACCCTTTGACTCGAGTGTCTGCCTTCAAACCTCTCGTTAGCACCGACCCTCGACTCGTCTATTAAGACAATATCGTCGGCGAATAGCATACACCATGGCACGTCTCCTTGGATATGCCGAGTTAGAGCATCCATCACCAAAGCAAATAGGAGGGGGCTGAGCGCCGATTCTTGGTGAAACCCCATTTTCACCGGGAAGTGGTCTGTGTCGCCACCCACCGTCCTAACCCTCGCCTTAGCGCCATCATACATATCCTTGATCATCCTAATGTAGGCCTCTGGCACGCTCTTCGCCTCCAGGCACCTCCATAACACCTCTCTTGGTACCTTGTCGTACGTCTTCTACAAGTCGATAAACACCATGTGAAAGTCCTTCTTCTTGTCCCTAAACTTTTCCACCAATCTCCTGACAAGGTGGATAGCTTCTGTGGTGGAGCGGCCTGGCATGAAACCAAACTGGTTCACCGAGATTGACGTCATCGCCCTCACCATCGCCTCAACCACCCGCTCCCAAACTTTCATGGTGTGGCTTAGTAATTTGATGCCTCTATAGTTATTGCAACACTGGATGTCACCTTTATTCTTATACACAGGCACAACTGTGCTCCAGCTCCACTCCTCTGGCATCTTCTTGGACCTGAAGATCGCATTGAACAACCTGGACAGGCACTCCACTCCTGCCCTACCCATGTATTTCCAAAACACCACTGGAATTTCATCTAGTCCGGTCGCTCGACCCCTACTCATCCTACACAAAGCCTCCACGACCTCCTCTACCCTAATGCGCCTGCAGAACCCCAGATCCCTATGGCGCTCTGAGTCCCTCAGCTCCCCTAACTCTATGTCTTGGTCACCTTCCTCGTTGAGCAGGTCTCGGAAGTATGCTTGCCACCTCTGCCTCACCTGAGCCTCCCCCATCAGAACTCTACCATCCTCGTCTTTGATGCACCTAACTCGGTCCAGATACCGCGCATTCTTCTCCCTCACTTTAGCCAACTTAAACAACTTCTTGTCCCCTCCTTTCTCTTATAATTCCTCGTACATGCGCTCAAACGCTGCATTCTTCGCTTCTGTGACCGCCAACTTCACCTCCCTCCTCGCCTCCTTATAGCGGTCCATGTTCACTCTCCTTTCCTCCTCGCTCGAGCTCTCCGCAATCCGAACAAATGCCGCCTTCTTCGCCTCCACTTTTTCTTGGACAACCTCGTTCCACCACCAGTCACCTTGGTGCCTGCCTGAATATCCCTTGGCTACTCCGAGCACATCTCGCGCTGCCTCCCTGACCAGATCAGCGGTCGCAGTCCACATAGCATCCGCTTCCCCAAAACTTCTCCAGGCACCTCTTTCAACTAACCTCTTTTCCAACTCCAGGGCACTCTCCTTAGTCAAGGCTCCCCACCTAATCCTCGGCCGGCCCCGAGCGCCCCTCCTCTTCCTTTTCACCCATATTCCGACATCCATCACTAGGAGTCTATGGAGAGTCGAAAGGCACTCTCCCGGGATGACCTTACAGTCCTTACACAACCCTCTATCATTCCGTCTGATGAGGAGGTAGTCTATCCGAGTCCTTGCTACCGAACTTTTGAAAGTAACCAAGTGTTCCTCCTTTTTCTGAAAAGCCGAGTTCGTAATCCAAAGATCGTAAGCCCTGGCGAAATCAAGCAAAGAAGAGCCTCCTCTGTTTCTGACCGCGAGCCCATAGCCCCCATGCACCTCACTATAACCCCCAACATCGGCACCAATGTGGCCATTAAAATCTCCTCCAATAACTAACTTCTCAAATAGAGGGATACTACTAGCCAGCTCGTCCAAGCCTTCCCAAAACCGCCTCTTAACCTCCTCATCTAATCCTGCTTAAGGCACGTAAGCGCTGATGACATTGAGGACGCACCCACCTATAACCAACTTGATAGACATTAGCCTATTATTCACTCGCCTAACCTCGACCACGGACTCCCGAAGGTCCCTATCCACTAAGATACCTACTCCATTCTTACCTTTCACGGACCCAGAGTACCATAGCTTAGCTCCGTCAACATTCTTCGCTTTCGACCCTTTCCACCTAGTCTCCTGCAAACAAGCTATGTTGACCCTCCTCTTCTGAAGAATTTTTGCCAGCTCCAAGGACTTACCAGTCAGGGTGCCTACGTTTCACGACCCTATTCTTAAACGCAAAACGTCCGCTAACCCCTTACTACCCTTGCCTCTCGAGATGCCCCCAGAATCATTCCCTGCCCCCTGCCCACTCCTACCCCCGCCCCCACCCCCCGAGGACATGACCTTATACTACCATCCCCAACCGCGGCCATTATCCCTCTTACCGCCTACGAATACCAGAGATGCACACCCGAAATTTAGAAATATGCGAGGAGAAGAGTAACCTATAAAGCGCCCGAGAGAACCACACAGAAATGTAGCTAAGAAACGCAGTATGAGTGCAATGTAAATAACGGATCGGGAGGTACCAATTCCCAGAGAAAATAATAACCTGGTAGTTGGTTTTGATGGTGTTGAAGTTGAATACTTTCAGCTCTTGCACTTCCCGGACGGAGATCGATTCTCTCTACTCTTCCAGCTATCGTAAGCTCGCCTCGTCCGCCGCGATTAACACCTGTAGATCACACACACAAGAACCAACCACACAAAAATACGGAGGGTGGTGGAGGGGGCTGCCTCAGGCGACTCAAAATTTCTCCTATTGGAGACGATGGTCACCGGCGTTTGGCTAGGTCGTTGGTATAAGTGACCGTTGAAGAAGAAGTCAAGAGAGGCAGAAAGGAGAGAGACGAAGTTCCGCTAAAGCTCGATTTGGCTGTCAAGTATCTAGAACTTAAATTCACTCCATTGTTTATCACGTAGCACAGTTTTCAAATGCTAAAGATAAATAGATTGAAAGACATCATTTTGGTGGGCTAAAGCAAAAGTAGCCCATTGTTTAAATTGGAACAGGATTGGAGCCTGTTAAAGGAGCCCAAAGTTTATCTCTTTTAGTTGTTAAAATATTATGGTGTACCCAGTTTTCACATGATCAATGAAAAATAACCAGCGTTTATCAAGTCAATAAAAAATAGCCACTATTTTGCTATAACAGGGACTGGTCCAGTATAATATACGAGAGTTCTGGTGCATTTGTGTACGAACTCTAGCATATTATGCTGGACTGGTATATTTTGCTAACTCCCGTAAATTTGCGGGTGACTGGAGCACTAGTGTTCCAAACTCCAGTATATTATACTTGTCAATTATACTTGCTGGAACTCCTGTTAAATTTGCGGGAGTTCTAGCATAGTTATCCTGGAACTCCCCGTAAAATTTATGCGAGTTCAAGTATACGTATGTTGGAACTTCCTTAAAATTTGCGGGCGTATTTTTCTGGATTTTGAACACTGTTTTTGCTTAGATTTAAAGTGGCTAAATTTCGATGACTTTTGAAACTTGATTATTTTTCAACGATCATTGGTAAATCTGGCTATTTTTGAATTTCTCCCCTTTTAGTTTGGACCAGACTCAAGATTCAAATAAAATACTACCTAACTTATTGGAAAATTGACACAGGATAGCAACATACACGAGGAATTGGAAAATTATTAAAATTATGTTGGCAAAGGCAACCCTAAAAAAATTGGTAATGTATAGCGAAATTTAGTAAAATCTACTTCTATTTATTCTCTCTATTACCCCCCCCCCCCCTCTTCCCCTCCTATATAACCTACATATTTTTTTTCTTTTATCTTCCTTTCTCTCCTTATATTTCTTTTTCTATCTTTCTCTTTCTCTCTCATGGTTTGGCGAAATTATTGTAAATAATGCAAAAAATAAAAGGTAAGGTTAGTATCACATTAAAGAAAATAAGAAGCCTATGTTTTTTCCGGATTGAACGGGTAGGTATGATTGCAATTGGTTGAGAACATATAGACGAGGCTATATACAAAATTTGAGCAAGACTAGAAGTGATTTAGAGCAGTTTCGGATAAAAAATCATACTTGTAAATCCAATTGCCACATGTGTATATCACGTTGTATATAACATATATTTTCATGGATATATACTAAGATACACATGATATACATGAAGATATACACGGGATGCATATACAGGTGGAGTCGTCTTGAAACTTTGAGTTTTCAATCTGAAATATATTATACAAAGGAAAATAAAAATAATATTATTATTGTGTTATATATATTTGGATATGTAGATAAAAAAGATAGAAAAATAATTTAGAAAAATTAGGGAGATTTTTCGGATATTATTGAAGGCAATGGAACCTAATTTCTAGGATGATGGTTGGTATGAGAGAAGAGAGAGAGAGTTTCTATTTTTTCTAAGAGAGGAAGGTTTAATTTTGATGGAGTTTATTTTTAGAATGATGGTTGAACATTAGAAGAGAGATAGCATATGCGAAATGCTAACATAAGCTTTTTATGCCAATTATTGAACCTAATTTTCATGCCGTGCCAAATTTCCATCATTTATTTATCATACAAGTTGAACTCAAACTCTAAAAAAAAGTTTGTATATTTGATGAAGATGTGCTGCGAGATTGATTATAATATCAAAACTGAGGTTTACTAGTTAATTTGCTCGTTTTTAGCAAGTTCAATGAGTTTATATGTTTTAAACTCAACCATGATTAATTTGAACCTTATTAAATATTCAAGTTGCACACAAGATGGATCATCTTGACTTATACTTGAATTGAATTTGGAAAAAAATGAGAACACGTTAAGAAAATCAATTTATGCGAATCATGATATATATCCACGAGAAAGGTTGAACCAAAAATAAAATTCCATTATGGGGTCTCTTTTTTTTTCTCACCCAGTATTCCGTATCCGCATTGGAGCCCGACTATATCCCGATTGGCACTACATAAGGCCCTATTCTGGAAATCGAAAGGGTTAGAGCCAGACCTAGGGTTTAAGTAAAATCAAGATTTAACCACAAAATTTGTTAGGAAATGAATTAGAATTCATATATTATTGATCATTAGGTTATAGAGAAAAACTTCCTTCGAAAAATCTCGGAATCCGGGCACGTGGGCCGAGGGTCGAAATTTAAGAAACTTGTGAAAAAGATGGAAAATTACTTAAATAGTTAGCATTCGACCTTGTAAGGCCTTTATTGACTAGTTATTACTTTATTTAACTAGTTTGTGATCATTCGGCTCCGTATTGAGGTCTTGGGATTGTTCTTGATATTGGAAGTGCGCTTTGGAGCGAGGTGAGTCTCCTTTCTAACATTATAAGAGAAATTATCCCCATAGGATTAATAATTGAGTAATTATTGCTAAATGTGGGGGCTACGCACGGGCTAGGTAATGAGAGTCCGTGCGTAGCTGCTACTATGTAAATTGTCCAGGTAATTTAGGACCCACACCATGCTTATTTTATATAAATCTCTATATTATCTTGTTAATACGAGCACCTAGGATATGCTAGAGACTTAAAAAGGGAATAAGAACATACTTGTATAATTGTTGAAGTCTTGCTTGGCATTAATGACTATTGATGTGCCTTGTGTGTATACTTGATATTTCTTATTATTTGTGGATCGGACTGATCGCCTCAGTACGAATAGATGTATCTATAGGCGCGTCGTCGATCCTCGGCAAGTGTATAGTTTATTTCTGTTGGATCTGGCCGTTGCCTTGGCATATTTACGCATGTTATTGTTGTTTGCCTGTAGTTTTCAAATATTTATATTGCCTTTCATGGCCCGACATAAATTGATAAATAAAACAAAAGCAAATGATTAGCTGGAGATATAGTAGAGAGTAGGACTTTTATGTGTTGTCATAAACTATTGCTTATTAGTGATTCTTCATGGTTTGTATAATTACCTTGATATATTATTCGACCTAGTGAGTATCAAGTCGACCTCTTGTATCTACTTCTTTGAGATTAGATGGGATACTCACTGGTTACATATTGTTTATGTACTCATACTATGCTTCTGTACGTAATTATATAGGATCTGAGGCAGATACATCTGGTTACCAGTCCGGTGAACGCCCTTGAGTTGTGGCAGAGACTTTCACGGTGAGCTGCTTCATTCCTATGCCGATCAGTAGCCGAATGGATTCTTTCATTACTTTTGCTGTCTTTTTTTTATCTCAAACAATATGATAGAGTTATTCTTTTGTATATTCTACTAGATGCTCGTACCTGTGATACCAAGTCTTGGCACACATTTTGGTAGACTAGTTTTTGGGGTGTATTATTATGTTATTTATTTTATCTATCATTTTTGGTTTCAGATCCAAACTTGGATAATTATTTCACTTAAATTTCGCAAAAATTAACATAAAAAGTTGGTAATATTCCGTATTGGCTTGCCTGGCAACGGTGTCGGACGCCATCATGACCGATCATGGAAATAGGTCGTGACAACATGGTATCAGAGCATTAGGTTCACGTAGGTCTCACAAGTTATGGAAAAATCTGATAGAGTCTTGTTGATCGGTACAAAGACGTCTGTATTTATCTTCGAGAGGCTATATGATAGTAGGAATGACTACTCTTTATTTAGTTCCCGTCGTGAAGTGCTTAGTGTACTAAATTTTCTTCTTCTATTCTCTCATAGATGGTAAGAACTCGCACCACTAAAGTTCTGGACCCAGGAGGAGATGCTCCACCTATTGCTCGAGGCCGAGGTAGAGGCAGGGGAGGGCCACCGACTCGTGGTAGGGGACGAGGGCATCCTAGAGCCATTCCAGTTGCACCACCGGCAGATCCTATGGAGGATCTTATTATTGAGGAGCATGGCGAGGTGCCCACAACTGAGCCTACCCCGGCGGATTTCATGACAACATCGGGATTTCAGGAGGTCATGGGCCGCATGCTACGGTTCATGGAAACTATGACTCGGGCTTGTTTATTTCCAGTAGACCCAGCTACTTCACAGGCATGAGGGGGAGCTCAAAAACCTACTACCCAGGCCCCAGGTCATGCAGCTGCAGTATATCAGACTCCGTGTGTACTACCCATATATGGGGCTTATCCAATTGCTATAGTGGCATCCCAGCCCAGGCCAGCTATGGATGGTGATCCACAGAAGTTATTGGACAGATGGACCAGGCTTCATCCTCTAGTTTTCGGGGCCGAGCGTCATGAGGATGCACAGGACTTCATTGACAGGTGTAGGGGCAGACTGTATAACATGAGGATATTGGAGTCGTATGGATCTGACTTCACTACTTTTTAGCTCGAGGGCAGGGCCCGTAGATGGTGGCACTCCTACGGTCTTGGCAGGCCAGCGGGTTCTCCTCCCATCGCTTAGGATCAGTTTATATAGTTGTTCTAGGATAGGTATATCCCACCCTCTGAGAGGGAGGAGCTGCGGTACCAGTTTGAGCAGCTCGAGCAGGATTAGATGTTGTGGCTGACTATGAGGCGAGGTTTTCCGTCTCGCGATGCACTCATGATACTTCCTACAGATGCGGAGAGAGTGCGGAGGTTTGTCGCTGGCTTGCAACCCGAAATTTGATTTAGTATGGCTTGAGAGGTGGATATAGCACAAAGTATTAGCTAGTGGTCGAGATTGCTCGTCGGATTGAGGAATATCGCTAGAGCGGTAGAGAGTAGATACAGCAGGATACGAAAGCTAGGTTCTCGATTGGGTTTAGAGGTGCCCTAGCTAAGGGCAGAGGTCAGTATGGGAGGTGCCAGCCTAGTAGGCCATCGATTTAAGCACCACTTCCTGCCCCGGAGGCTCCAGCATGCCCCTATTTCAGTGCTATACCAGAGAATTCTTACAGCCCGCCAACTATTCAGAATTCCTCCAATGGGTATTCAGGTCCCTAGGGTCCTTCTGATTCTTATTTCAGTGCCATGCTGGAGAGTTCATGTAGTCCACCGGCTATCCAGGCTTCTTCTAGCGGGTCTACGAGTTATTAGGGTCATCTATCAAGGCAACAGATCACCGCCCTACACTGTTGTTTTGAGTGCGGAAATCCCGATCACATGAGGAGATACTGCCCAGACTTTGGGGCAAGGTAGTGCAGAAGGGTTAGCAACCCATAATTTCAGCACCAGTTGCCCAGCCACCCAGAGGTAAAGGGAAGATAGGTAGAGGCTGCCCTAGAGGTGGAGGACAGACAGGGAGAGGTCAGCCAAATACTACTCAGTCAGGTGGAGGCCAGATAACCGGCGCTCCAGCTAGATTCTATGCTCTTCCGGACAGATAAGATGCATTAGCCTCAAATGCTGTCATCACGGGAATTATTTTCGTTAGTGGTAGAGATGCTTCGGTATTATTTGATCTGGGTTCTACCTATTCATATGTATCACCTCTGTTTGCTCGTTCCCTGGTTATTTCTCCTGAGCCTTTGGGCACTCATGTTCATGTGTCTACTCTTGTGGGTGATTCTGTGGTTGTGTATCGGATATACCGGTCCTATATGATCACTTTCTGTGGTTTCGAGACTAGATCAGATCTACTGTTGCTTAATATGATTGATTTTGAGGTCATCCTGGGCATGGATTGATTATCTCCATATCATGCCGTCCTTAATTGCCATGCCAAGACTGTTTTACTAGTGATGTCAGGATCGCTGAGATTTGAGTGGAAGGGTTCCATAGTTGATATGCCTAGCAGGGTTATTTCTTTCCTGAAGGCTTGACATATGGCCGAGAAGGGGTGTCTGGCCTACTTAGCTTATGTTTGAGACGTTACCGTAGAGTCTCCGATAATTGATTCAGTGCCAGTAGTCCGAGAGTTCACTGATGTTTTTTCCTTTTGGTCTTCCTGGCATGCCTCTGGATCGTGATATTGATTTCTGTATTGACTTGGCTCTAGGCACTCAACCTATATCTATTCCACCATGCCGTATGGCTCCTAAGGAGTTGAAGGAGCAGCTGGAGGAGTTGTTAGCAAAGGGGTTTGTCAGCCCAGTATATCGCCTTGGGGTGCACCAGTGCTATTTGTGAAGAAGAAGGATGGGATCATGCGGATGTGCATTGATTACCACCAGTTGAACAGGGTCACCATTAAGAACAAGTATCCGTTGCCTCGTTTTGATGATTTGTTTGACCAGTTGTAGGGAGCTAGAGTGTTTTCTAAGATTGATGTGAGGTATGGGTATCATCAGCTGAAGATTCGGGACTCGAATGTTCCAAAGACTACATTCAGGACTAGATATGGCCACTATGAGTTTCTGGTGATGTCCTTCGGCTTGACTAATGCCCCATCGGCATTTATGGATCTGATGAACCGGGTATTCAGGCCTTATATTGATTCCTTTGTTATCATCTTCATTGACGACTGTCACACCTCCATTTTCATATTGCTATCTCGGAAGGGTGTAGTAAAGAAGTTTTTCCAATTGAAGGACAATTGAAACGGGATTTGTTATTAAGATTCAGAGTCGCCACTTGGAAGATTAATGGTGTCCCAAGTCACCGGTTGAATCCCGAATCGAGGAAAATATTGACTATGTTTAACAGTCCGCAATCCAGAAATCCGAGTAAGAAATTCTGTTAACCCGGGAGAATGTGTTAGACATTCTCGGGTTCCGTGGTTCTAGCACAGTCGCTCTACTATCATATTTGGCTTATGTATTTGATTTTAGTACATGTTTTAACCTATGTTCTTTTTAACTTTGAACCACTTTTATTATTAGTTTAAGAGAATTGCAACATCATGAAAACATATCTCGAACCGCGTCACATAAATGCACCCGCAATTTTTGACACATTTTGACTTTATTGGGATTTGAATTTGGGTCACATAAATGTGAACCCGTATTGAAGAAGGTAAAGCTATTAAAATACGCACCCAGAGAGACTAACGCGTTATTATCTTCGGGGAAGGCCGTGAAATTCGTTAAACGACCCATTCCGAAATCTAAGTATTTCAGTATATACATTCAAAGAGGGCCCCACAATTTATGCGTTTTTGTTTGGCGAGACTCATCTCATTTATTATTTAAAGGCTAATCCTAAAGTAAACTATGATTTTCTATTTAATTTGTTTCTAATAATAAAGGAAAATAGTCCTAATTTAATTAGCCTATCAAAGTATCCCTACTAAGATATTCAAGGTTTTGGGCCCTTTAAATTGGCCCTCAACAGATTCAATCTTGACTGTGCAAAGGAATAATGCCCAAATGTGGGTTTTGCAGATGACAATCAGGCCAAGATTTCCTACCGGTGAGCTGTCCAGTTTAACCTAGAACCGAATCAACAAATGGGTGATAAATCGTAATTGAGATGACCTTAACAGTAAAATCTGCATGCATGTCAACTTTAACCCAATTTCATATTCAACTCATGCACCTTAACAATCTACGTACTCGTATGGAATTCAACAGTCCACATATTATGAAATTTATTTGCAGGCTGAAAGCATAAACGAATCGCTGAAATGAACTAATCATTTTTAGGGCAGTCAAGTGTACGTGAGTTTATATAGTTGTGAGTGTGCTGTTTTCAGGTTTAAACAAGCCTATACACTCTAATGATTGCAAATAGGACTGAGTTAACATGGCTGAGCCAATTTCATATTCCAAATTCAAGCAATGTGGCTAAGTGCTGCAACGATAAACCTCATAATCTAAAGTTTTTGACTGAATGAAATTTGGGAGCTACTTGAGAAGAGGGTTTTTCACAAGGAAAAGTGTCCACCCGAGTTAGAATTACCTGGAAAAAGTATAGCCAAAAAATGTAGGGGCTTACCACTTGCAATAGTTGTTATTGCCGGAGCTTTGATAGGCAAAGGAAAGATGACAAGGGAGTGGGAGCTGGTGGCTGACAGTGTGGGTGAGCACCTCATAAATAGAGATCCAGAGAACTGCAAGAAATTGGTGCAGATGAGTTATGATCGTTTGCCTTATGATTTAAAGGCGTGCTTCTTATATTGTGGGGCTTTTCCTGGAGGTTCTGAAATTTCAGCTAGGAAGTTGATTTGTTTATGGATCGCGGAAGGATTCATACAATACCAAGGACCATTAACTCTAGAGGATATAGCAGAGGACCACTTGAATGATCTTGTCAATAGGAACTTAGAAATGGTAATGCAATGGAGTTCTAGTCGTCAAATCAAAACATGTTGTGTTCATGACATGTTGCATGAGTTCTGCAGGCATGAGGCTATGATGGAGGAAAATCTTTTTCAAGAAATCAAAAACATTCTTTTCCAGAGAAACAAGAGTTAGCATCTTATCGTCGCTTGTGCATTCATTCGTCTGTTTCTGAATTCTTGTCAACAAAACCCTTTGGTGAGCATGTTAGGTCGTTCTTATGCTTTGCCTCTAAAAAATTCGAGATGCCTTTAGGTGAAATACCAGCCATCCCCAAAGCCTTTCCCTTGCTTAGGGTACTCGATGCTGAATCAATCAAGTTCAGTCGTTTTTCTACAGAGTTCTTCAAATTATTCCATTTGAGGTACATTGCTTTCTCAACTGACTCGATTATGACCATTAATTCCTACAAACATTGGGAATCTTTGGAATGTAAAAACACTTATAATTGAGACACAACAGGGTACTCTTGACATTAAAGCAGACATTTGGAATATGACAAGATTAAGGCATGTGTGCACAAACGCCTCTGCTACGTTGCCTTCCCCTAAGCGCCCCAAGAGCAGCAAGGACAACTTGGTGAACCGTTGCCTACAAACACTTTCTACTATAGCACCTGAATGTTGCACGGCAGAAGTTTTTACTAGAACTCCTAATCTCAATAAATTAGGTGTTCGTGGAAAAATAGATGCACTTCTAGAGACCAGTAAGGACGGGTCCAGTTCTGGTTTGTTTAGCAACATAGGTAAGTTAGATTGCCTCGAAAAGCTGAAGTTGGTAAATGATACTCTTCAAAGTACTAAAAAGCCACACCTTCCTCCAGCATATATTTTTCCTCAGAAGCTAAAAAAGCTTACTCTGATAGATACGTGGTTCGAATGAAAAGATATGTCTATATTAGGTCTATTAGAGTACCTTGAAGTGCTGAAGTTGAAAGAAAATGCGTTTAAGGGGCAGTCGTGGGAACCAAAGGATGGTGGTTTTCCTCGTCTGCAGGTCCTATGGATTGAAAGAACAGATCTATCTTCTTGGAAGGCCTCACCCGGGAACTTTCCATGACTAAAACGCTTTGTTCTTATAGCATGTGATAATCTTAAGGAATTACTACCAGCGGAACGGGCTGATGTGGAAAACCTCCAGTTAATTGAACTCCAGAGTACCAGTGTGTCTGCTGCTAAATCTGCACGAGCAATACTAAAGAAGAAACAAGAAAAGGTAGGCAGCGGATTCAAGCTTTCTGTGTTTCCTCCAGATCTCGGATTGTAACTTTAAAGACTGCTACATCGACACTAGACCTAAGTTGCTCTGACACTTGAGTTTAGGTGCCGCACCCGTGTCGACACGACACTAGTATGGTTGTGGATATGGGATCCGTACCGAATTTGGTCAAACACTTTTGGGTACTTTGACCACACTGGATGTAAAAATTCGATACAAGATATAATTTGATTCCCGAAACAGAACCAAAACTAGGATAAATTTGAAGAAAATAACATACCTTATCTATGACATCAATCCTTTACTTATTTACAACTTAGAGAATAAAAAAGAAATCCATACTTTACAAGCTATACGTAAGTATATATTCCACTAAATTTCTTACAAATTTAGAGATATTTTATATTTTTATTTTATTTGAATTGATTTTTGCCGTATCTCCGCACCCGTATCTATTCTAGGATCCGTATCCTCGAATCTTACCATTTACATCTCGAAGGATCCGACTTCTAGATCCGCACCCGTGTCGGACACCCGCACCCATGTCCAAGCAACTTAGCACTAGACAGGTTAGCCTCAAATCTCCCTTGGGCTTCATATGATTTTATTCCACTGCTAAATTTCCTAAAATTACCAGTCAGGTGAGTTCCATTCTCCTGGTAGTATTTGCATAGCCAATCATGTCCACATAAGATACTAACAGCTGATCATGCATTGATTTGCACAGTGGCTTTTGTTGATTCTTATACTATGGAGGGACACGGCGATGAATCAACCCTTCTGCTTGCTACTAAATACTGCATTTGCCTCACTGGTTTTAACAAGAGAAGTCTCCTGCATTTTGTTTCAAGTACTTGAAATAAACATCTGCGTTTGCATTTGGAGCATTCTTATGTTATTTGATGTATATGGATATCTTCACACTAACGCAGAACCTGGAGAATGTCATATTTACTTGTACTGGTGCCATGTTGATTGTGACTTCATTCTTGTAACTACTTGTTTTGTGCTCTTTCTTTGTTTTTCTTTGAATCTTTTTGTTTTTTCTTTTTCTTTTTGTGGACAAGGGGAGCCTTGGCATAATTGGTAAAGTTGATACCATGTGGCTAGTAGATCACATGTTCAAGCTGGCGAAACATCCTTTTCTAGAAATGTAGGATAAGGCTGCGTATGATGGACTTTTGTGGTCTAGCCTTTCTCCGGACCTCACACATAACGGGAGCTTAGTGCACCGGTTTTTTTTTTTTTTTTTCTGTGGACTGAGTTCTTAATGTACATGGATGAAATGAATTGTTGCAGAGTGGTACAATGTTATTGTTATTTTTATTTTTGTTGCTTATTGTTTAGACACTTTCTTTGATACTTAGGCAAGTTGAATGGTTTATTTATTTATTTATTTATTTTTTTGTTGTTGTTGTTGTTGTTGTTTTGAGAAATAGTTTAATGACTTTGACACATTAAAGTAAAAGTTAAATGACCATCCAACTGGAGCACTCCCAACTTTCATCGTCCATAAAAAATCTCCGTGAAATGAGGATTACTATTGTTTTTACGGAAAAGGGCCTAAAATGCCCCTCAACTATTAGATTTGGTATAAAAATGTCCCCCATCCACCTATTGGCCCAAATATGCCATTCTGTTAATGTTTTTGGCTCACAAATGCCCTTTGAGTTAACGGAAGGACACGTGTCATCCTCTTATTGGTGCATTCTAAATATTTCATAATTAATTAAAAAGACACATTATTCATACCTGAAAAATAAATAAAAATTTTCTAAAATACTTACAAAAGTTAAAAACTGGAAAAAAAAAATCTTATTTTAGTAAAAAACTTTTGTAAGTATTTTAGAAATTTTTTATTTATTTTTCGAGGTATGAATAATGTGTCTTTTTAATTAATTATGAAATATTTAGAATGCACCAATAAGAGGATGACACGTGTCCTTCCGTTAACTCAAAGGGCATTTGTGAGCCAAAAACATTAACAGAGGGCATATTTGGCCCGATAGGTGGATGGGGGGCATTTTTAGACCAAATCTGATAGTTGAGGGGCATTTTAGGCCCTTCTCCGTTGTTTTTATAGACAACGATCCATCTCTTATATAAGATTGCTTATCGGGCGGATTGAGCAGATATTTATTCTTAATGATTTGGCTTATCGGTTATCGACTTTTAAATATATTAATCTGTTAGCCGCCCTGATAAGGTATAAGGCAGATTGGTATCGATTTAGCTCTAATGGGGCGATTATCGGGAGGTTTATCGGCCTAGCAAAATTATCAATGATTCCAGGAATCCAGCAGTACTACTAGAAGAAGGGATAATCAAAAAATTAGGACTTGACATGACTTTGTTTTAAAAAAGAAGACAAGAAATGCCTACTCTTTGCGCTTCACTTCGACAACAGCTTCCTCTTGAAATCATTAAGGTTTGTGAAATGTGTGCTCCTTTTTTCTTTAGATTTCCCAACTTTCCCTCGATTGCAGAAATCGTATTGCACTAATTTTACGAGAGAAGTCAGGTCTAGTCTCATTAATTTCTCGGGGACAAATCTGTTGTTTCATCTAATTAATGTTCATAAAATATAAGCAATTTATGTATGTCATTTTGCTCCGGAAGTGATAGATAATAAATCAATTTCTTTTATCTTTGTTAGTGTTATAACAAAACAGAAACTTTTTATTCAACATCTTCTTCTAGTTATATTGAATATACTCTTATACTCCTACTTAGCAAAATTTGATCAATTCTATATTTTATTACTTGGTCTCATTATATATATATATATATATATATATATATATATATATATATATATATATATATATATATATATATATATATATATATATATATATATATATATATATATATATATATATATATATTTTTCTCTTTTTATACCGCTCTGCGAGCAGAGCGAATGAACATAAATCTTTCCGAATAATATATATATATATATATATCCATCCAGTGCCACAAATAATAAAGATCAAAAGGCATCCACTCTCATCCATCAAGGTTTAGATGACAAGATGTCCGAGAAAGTTGCAAATGCAACAACCTCCAAGGAAGCATGGGACATTCTTCGAACTTCTTTTAAATGTTTGGACAGAGTGTAAAAGGTTCATCTCCAGACCTTAAGAGGAGAGTTTGAATCATTGCATATGAAAGAAAATGAATCTGTTTCATATTATATTTTAAGAGTTTTGGCTATTGTCAATCAAATGAAAAGATATGGTGAAGAGTGAAGGATGATAGGGTCGTTGCACAAATACTACGATCCCTTGATTCAAAATTTAATTATATTGTTGTTGCTATTGAAGAGTCCAAAGACTTGGAAACCATGACAATAGATGAACTTTCTAGTTCTTTGCGAGCCCATGAAGAAAAATTGAAGAAACCAAAAGAAGAATCGATTGAAAAGTCGTTGCAAGCAAAACTTTCCTTCAAGGAGAAAGATGAAAGGCGTAGTTCGCAACAAGAGATCGTGAAAATGGAAGAGGTCGTGGTAGAGGAGAAAGATGCGATAGTCAACCACCAAATAGAGACAATAAAGCCAAGACTATAGTCAAAGAAGAGGTCGTGGAAGAGGCAAATTAAATGAGGGAGACAAAATCAAGGAAGGTATGACAAATCGAATGTTAAATGTTATACTTATCATAAATTTGAACATTTTTTATGGGAATGTAAAGATAATTCGGAGGAGAAAAATAACTTTGTGGAGAGCAAAAATAAAGATAAAGATGCCACTATACTTCTTGAATACAAAGAAAAAGAAAGTGTGAAAAAAAACAAATGGTACCTTGACTTCGGTACAAGTAGTCATATTTGTGAAAAGAAAAATTTATTTGTGGAGCTTAAGGATCTGAATGGTGGCCCAATCACATTTGGAGACTCTCCGCGAGTTCAAATCAAAGGAAAATGTACGATTTTAATTCATTTATAATATGGAAGTCATCAACTAATTTTCAATATTTTGTATGAACCGGAGATGAAAAGTAATATATTAAGTTTGGAAAAATTTTGGAGAAAAATTATGACATTCATTTGAAAGACAAAAAGTTGTATATGAGAGATGTAAAGGGAAGATTGTTAGCCAATACCTATGGCTAGTAATAAAATATTCATCTTATATCTTCAAAATGATGTTCCGAGATGCTTGCTTTCATGTGCCCAAGATTCATCTTGGCTTTGAAATACGAGATTTGGTCAATTGAATTTTGATAGCCTACACTTGATGAAGAAGGAAACCAGGGTGAATGAGTTGTAAACAATTGATCATCCCAACCAAATTTGTGAAGGATGTCTCTTTGGAAAGCAAGCAAGGAAAAGCTTTCCTAAAGAGTCGTTAATAAGAGCAAGATGATCTCTCGAGTTAATTCACATGGATGTGTACGGACCTATCAAACCATCTTCACTAGGTAAAAGTAATTATTTTTTACATTGCATTGATGATTTTTCTGGAAAAACTTGGGTTTATTTTTTGAAGGAAAAATTGGAGGTGTTTGAAACCTTTAAAAAGTTTAAGAGCATGGTGGAGAAGTAAAATGTCTATCAAATTAAGTCACTTAGGTTCGATAATGGTGGAGAATTCACTTCAAATGAATTTAATATTTTATGTGAGAAAAATAGAATTCGTCATTACTTGACAGTTTCGAGATTACCACAGCACATTGGCATTGTGGAGAGAAAGAATCGAACTATTCTCAACATGGCGAGGAGTATGTTGAAGAGCAAAAATATGCAAAAGAGTTCTGGGCTGAAGTTGTTGCTTGTGCGGTGTACTTATCAAATAGGTGTCACACAAAAAGTGTTCGTGAAAAAATACCACAAGAGGCATGGAGCGGTTTCAAGCCAAAAGTTGCTCATTTGCGTGTTTTTGGGATCATCGCATATACACATGTGTGATGAGAAGGGGTCTAAGCTTGATGACAAAAGTGTGAGGTATGTCTTCATTTGCTACGATCAAAGTTCTAAAGGTTATTAAATTGTATAACCCCAAAAATGGCAAGGTCAACATAAGTAGAGATGTTGAGTTTGAGGAAGATAATGCTTGGGAGTAGAAATCTAAAGAGAAAGATTACCCTTTTAGTCCATTCTTTAAAGATGATGAAGAAGAAGATGGGGAGCAGGCTATCACACCACCTTCAACACCTCCACCACAAGATCAAGAAGTTGGGGAATCAAGCTCAAGTTCAAGTGAAGTACCTCACAAGAGTAGAAGTCTCTGTGACTTGTATGAAAACGCGGAAGTGATAAGAAACAACTTGTATGATTTTACTTATTTTTGTTTGCTGGTGGACATTGAGCCTTTAAGCTTTGAAGATGCTTGCCAAAATTCCAAATGAAGGGATGCAATGGATGAAGAAATCAAAGAGATATAAAAGAATAATACATGGGAGTTGGTCACACTTCCAAAAGGAAAAAGCACCATTGGAGTCCGATGAGTGTGCACGCTAAATAAGAATTCCAGGGGAGAAATAGAAAGGTAGAAAGCAAGATTGGTAGCTAAAGGCTACAAGCAAAAGGCCGGTATTGACTATGATGAAGTATTTGCACCGATTGCTCATTTGAAAACAATTTACTTTGTGATTGCTTTGGCGGCACAAAATCAATGGAAAATCAATCAAATGGATGTGAAGTCAGATTTCTTGAATGGTGCATTGGAGGGAGAGGTATATATTGATCAACCTTCGGGATATAAGGTTGAAGTTTAGGCTAGATACATGTAGGAGTTCTACTATAAATACCCATGTATGCTAGTCATTTGGTGCAAGTAAAGTTGAATAGAAATCATCCTTTCCTCCACATCTCTAATAGTATGTTTTGAGTGATTGTTTAGTTGTCTTGCTCTCCCAAAAATTTCTAACACTTTGTGACTCACAGTTATGACAGTATTCTTAGTTGCTTCTATCTTTTGATGTGATAATTTCAAATTAAAATACACACCAAAAGATTTTCGTCAACAGATTGAAAAATCAGCTAAGATTCTATTTATCTTTCAAATTCCTACTTCTATATCCTTTAGCGAGAAAATTTACGTATTCATTATATCGTAATAGTAGCAGAAATAGCAATTTGGATGGCTTTAACACTATTTTGACTGCTGGTTGACCTAATAATGCTTAAGTGAGCTTTGAGTGTATGTTTTCACAATGAGTGGAAAGCAAGGGCGTCTAGATATATTTTTAATCCTCTGATGAATTCGTTGTAGAATGTAATTTTCTTTGATTTTCTTCTTCTTTAAATATTCTTGTTTTTCCCCCTCTGGACTTATCTTGATGTACATTGATGAATTGCTGCGCATAGCAGTAAATGTTACTTATTTGTTTTTCTAGTTGACAATAATTATAGAAGAATCTACTACGAACAAGATACATGATTCTACTCCGATGTCTAGTTTTTTCTTCCTCCTTGGCTCCTAAATAATACCACAAGAAGTTTCAGAAAATAGCATATAGTTTATATTAGTTCTTTTATAAGAGTCTGAATGCATAGGAATGTTTTTAGAATGAGAAATCCCATAAAAAGAAAAAATTCCATCATAGTTCCAATGCCCAAAAACACTACTTAATCATAGTTAAACAATATTATTCCTCTATTTTAAAATAGGTATTCATTCCATATACAAGTAATACAAATGGAGTAACAGGGTGAGGTATTGCATTGTAGAACTAAATGGTTCCCCGGATATTTTTGGATATTATAGCGAATTGCTATTATAGAAAATATATATTATAATAGCACATGAGATTCGGCTCCGGAAAAATTGGCTTTTATAGAGAAGGGTTGTTATATAAGGATGCTATTATAAGGAGGTCCAACTGTACATTGTTCATCTATCTTCAACCAATTTAGACCTATAGGGAAGCAGATGAAGTAGTAATAATAAATTTGAAGATAACCACAATTTATCTGATTGAAGCAACATGTCTTTCAGGCTGGTACCCATGCTTAAGCAGAGAAAACAACAGTAAAGCAAATAAATACATCACAGCAAATTGGATAGACAGAGTTGTTTTAACCATTCAAAAAGTGGAGCGCATATAATTTACGCCTTCAGCACAATAAAACGCAAACGGGATTTTTATTGGAACAGGCTATTAGGACGAATAGCCTGCAGAAAACATGAAATGCGGCTGACTCCATATGAAAGAGCATTCGAGTTGTATCGCAGGCTCGCATAAGTGTCATTCCTCTGTTTCCCTCCTGCAAAAAGGAGAAAACAATTAGAAGAAAATTAGTGAAAATCTAGAGAGAAACAATGTTGCAGATAGATTTCTTTGGAATCTTTTTGGGGTGTGGCAATAAAAGGGCAGCCCGGTGCACTAAGCTTTCGCTATATGCATGGTCCGATGAAAGGCCGGACCACAAGGGTCTATCGTATGCAGCTTTACACTGCATTTCTACAAGAGGTTGTTAAATGACTAAATTAATTACAGTACTCCAGCTGGTAACCATAAAAGTCAACTAAAGTTAGAACTGGAGTTGGCTAACATACATGGAAAGAACTGAATGATTATTACGACAATGTTGGACTAACCATATCGCACATGTCAATGTTAGAGAAAAACGCAAGGCAAGAATGTAACGGAAATAAATTACTTAATTGTGAAACCTCCAGTCTCCGAATAAAATATAGAAGTCATGTCATGCAAAACAATCTTACTAAAATCTCTCAGACAATGGTAAAAGCTAGATGTGAATACAGTCATGTCGACAAACACTTAGTAAAAACTGTACAGGAGACTAAATAGTTCCAATGACAAAATAAATTCTACTGACCTTCAACTTCATTGTGTGGCCTTGTAATCAACATCGAAAGATATAGTAAGCTTGAATTCAATGTTGTTTTCAAATTGCATCTCTTGTCTCTTTCTTTCTATTTCTTTTGCAGATCTGACTGCTTTGCTTGTGTTTTCAAGCCTCATCTCTCGAAAGCTAGGTATATCAGCGAACGTAGCCGGAACAACCTCAAGTTTATCACAGTAAATAAGAACAAGGTGCCTAAGTTTTGGGAAATGATGAGTTGAAGCCTCCCATGTTTCAAAGTCTGCTGTATCAATCGACAAGGCTTGGAGTTCGCTAAAACCTACCTCTAGCTTCCATGACTTTCCGGTGAAAGCGTCTTTCAACTTTAGAACCTCAAGGCATTTCAGCTGCTCCAGTCCAATTGCCTCACGCCAATCAAATCTTGTGTCCGATAAAGTTAACTTCTTTAGTGTACGAACAAATCTGAAGAAATTTGGAGGAAGGTGAAGCACTGAACTCGTTGTAAAGACATCATTCAGTATTTTCAAATTTTCCAGGCACTTTAACTCTCCATGTTTGTTGAATCCTTCCTTGTTAATATAAAAAAAAGGGGTCATATTCCCTTTAATACTCAATTTTTTTAGATTACCAACCTTAGCAAGCACACAACTGTCGCAACTTTCTGGTGCAACCATAGAAAGAGTTTGCAGGCAAGAAACTTCACCTTTTGGGGTATTGAGGCTTGGCAATTCTACAGGAACGTTACTGTGAAGATGCCTCAACCGTAACATGTTCCATATTTTCCATCCTCTTTCTTCTAAGTAGCGCGTACTTTTACTAGTTGTATTAAATATAAGAGTTTGTAAATTCAGAAATTTATTAAATAAGCTGGGAATGTCCCTAAAGTCACCTGAGATAGCGATATACTTCAACTGATAAAGCATATAAAAATGTACGGAAGGAAGAAATTTGGTGGGCTCAACATCCAAAACCCTTAATAGTGGAAACGCTTTGAGACAGAGTGTCAATTGATTCGAAGACAACTGGGCTGGGGAAAAGCATAAGAAAGACCTGACATGCTCTGCGTATAGTCTTCTGGGCCTTAGTCTTCTGGGCACATCATGAAAATAGGATCGGATACACAATCGACGAAAATCGTCTGGAATTGCTCGATAGGGTGTTAGAGATACTTCATGAAAAAGACATTCTCTAGCAGCCTCCATCTTGCAAAACTCTTGTACCATGTCATGAAGACGACATGTTTTTATTAGACTGTCAAACTTCTTCTGTACCACCATGACTAAATTTCTATTGACAAGCTCGTTCAAATTATTTTCCGCTACCTCCTCCAAGGCGTAACCTGGGCTGGATTTTATCAATCCCTCCGCAATCCAGAGACGGATCAATTTCCAAGCAGGGATATCAAAGCCTCGAGGAAAAGTTCCGCAATACAAGAAGCACTCCTTCATTTCTTGGGGCAAACAATTGTAGCTCATTTCAACAAACTTCCAGCATCTTACAGGGTCATCTTTAATTATAAGGTGCTGCCAAAAATATTTCTGAACTTTAAGCCAATTGTTTTTGTCCTTACGACCTCTTAAAGCTCCTGCAATTACTATTATTGCAAGTGGTACCCCACAACATTTTTCTGCAATGCTTTCTCCAAGTTCTGTTAATTCTTCAGGAAAACATCCATTACCGAAAACTCTGCTTTTCAACAATAGAAAACTTTCCGTCTGGGTCAGAAATTTTAGATCATGAGGATTTGGATTGGCACAACTAGCCAAATCTTGCCTAGGAGTGGTCATCATGATCCGGTGTCCTTTGCGGTTTTCAGGGAAAGTTTTCTTGACAAAATCGACAACATCTATTGCCCAGACATCGTCCAAGACAATGAGACATTTACCTTCTTTAGGCACAAAATCACATATTACCTTAGCTATTTCATTCACATCTTTGTCTTGGTATTCTTCAATGCGATCTGTGAAACATGTGAGGATATTGATAAAGATATCCTTTATTTCATATGATTGGCTGACACAAACCCATATTCTGCTGTCAAATTGATTTAAAATCTGAGGATCGTTAAAAACTTTTATTGCCAATGTTGTTTTACCAAGTCCATGAATACCTACAACAGGGACAACATCGAGATCCTCAGATCCTTCAACAAGTCGCTTGATCACTTTTTCTGCTTCTCCTTCTAAGCCAACAACTTCGTTTTCCTTGAGTGGAAGATCCTTTTAAGACAACAAAACCGATTGACATCATTAATCAGTGTTGAAAATCCTTTTGTTTTGGCAATTAGAAATAAAGCATCTATATTAAGTTATTACTTGCTTTCAGTGAAGTAAAAAGCCTTAACTTTTGTTGTAAATCACATTAACCTATAGATGTCAATTACTCCTTGAAATACAACTTATTCATCTTTATTTCCATTACTCCCACAACACTTCATTTTCCATAGCACCCCAAATGGTCAATGTTTATGACACCATTAACATTATGCCAGTGATGTGCATTAGCGACAAAAATTCTCACATGTGCGAGCCCCTTTTGCAGTCCAAGGCTCGAATCCATGACTCCCTTCGCATCTGGGTGTCGCATATGTGACTCCACAGATGCGATCCAAAATTGGCATCAAGGAAAAATAAAACTAGCTCTAAACTGAACATGTCCAAAGAAAAAAAAATTAAGGGACTGTTATTTTAAAGACGACATCAAAACCCGGTTAATCATACAGAAACTTATAAGTTTTCAAATGGATTGGGTTTGAGCTTTAATTTCAAGCATACCTGGGAATTTTTGTCCGGCCGAACAGCTGGTTGATTGTTTTGAAGAAATTCCTTCACCTTCTCATTGAGGCTGTCGATCATAGTTTTACAATTCGTGACTGAGTCTCTTCTTTTACCAGCCGTAGAAGCGAAGACATCAATTGCATCCTCAGCTCTATGTACCGTAATTCGAATGTCCTTATTGACCAACTGTTTCCATTTACTGCTACTATTTATCTGCCACTGTGCAGCAATATTTAGGAGCGCTCCTAGGCGTTGAACTTGTTCCTCAATATGTAACAAGTCATCCTTTAAATTATAAGTCTGCAGCTTCGGATTGTCTGCAATAAACTTCGCTTTTCTTACTGAATCCACCAGAAGATTCAACGATGTATCTGCCATCTGCTTTTAATTGAATGGAGAGGATTCTTTCTTTAGCACTGGGCAATGAAACTTCACCTTTCGAATGAACTCAGTATTTCTTAAAATTATTTTTCTGATTTTAATAAATAATGTTTTGATTAGAGATGTATATCATTGTTCTTCGAGTGCTTATTTGCAATTGTAATTCTTTTATTGATTTGCTTACATCAATTAATGAATTTATTTTTTTATAGTCAATGTCTACTTAATAAGATAATCAACATGAGCACGCAAATTACTGTAAATTTGTCGCTGCAGAAAGGAGTAAAGAGATCCGAGTGGTACGGGAGGAAATAACGTGGACGGTGGATGGATCGAATAAGTTAAAAGCAATTATGGAGTAAAATATTAGTCGAATGCTGAAATGACAGATTATAAAACATTATTTCTATTGAGGAAACATATACTATTCAAATGGTTACAGCTGGTGGTGGATTTCTGACCTTAATTAAAGAATGATTAATGACTTTGGCGAGATACTTGAGGAAAGTTGCGAGATTAATATTTTTATTTTCCATCGGAGCCGTCCTAACTATTTCTGAACATCTTTTTGTATAGCAAAATATACAGTATGTGTTATGCTAAAATGACAGATGAAGAGATTATTTTTTTTTAAAGGTTGTATCAGTTGCCTGATCTGTGGTTCAACTGCCCTTCTTTCTTCACTCTCAAAGGAAAAGAGATGTTTCCCCTTGAGGCTACAAAGGATCGAATCGAGTTGCTTGAAAGGGAGTTGAAATTCCTGGATATTTTTCTCAATTTGCAGAGCTCCAAAGCTGAATGTGATACTTTGGATATTGTCACACAAAAATCACAAGCTCTACTTCACGATACTCGAGTTGCTCTCTCCACTCTTAATTTGACTTCTCCAAATTTTTATCCGTCCATCTATCAGATGGAAGACGACATTTGTTTGATCAAGTCGGAGATCAGAGCCAATTACTCCTTTCCGGAAATATCACTGCCACTTTCAGCTAGCAAGAATGGTATTGCTATTTCCGAAATTGTACATGAATTCATCGGCACTGTTGTGTGTATTCTCACTGATTTACTGAATATTTATGATGGCCATTCAGTACTTTTTGTTCCGGGACCCAAGAAACAAATAGTAGAGGTTTTAGAAGAGTTGAAGTCTCTGAGAGCTTTTGTGTGCTTTGTTTCAAAGAGATGCAAAGAGCCTCAGAGTTGCCATCATGATTTCTTCACTCATATTTTTGTTGTAGCTGGATATGCAGCCATGCTTGTCTGGTTGAGTTTACCAGGCATTGGCAATGGAACTCAAGACTTGGCTTCTGGTGAAATGAATGCTTTGCTTTCTGATCACCTGCGAATGAGGATTAAGCCTATCGAGCCAAGTATCCGCAAGATCTACGTTGATGTTCTACAAGCTTTAAAGTCAACATCACAATCAGGATGGCGTCCCGATATCCAAAATGAGAATACAACAAACAGTGAAGCTGGCTTTTTGGAGACTGTCCTCCACAACTTGGTGGAGCTACCAGCAATTGGTAACTCTACAGTTGCTTTGAAAGATGAAACAGCAAACCTTCAGGAGATGCTCAACCTCTTGCGAGCTAATCTCCCCTGTATGCCGATGCAACATCTTGAATCTCATTTTGAAGATCTCCACGCTATGATTATTGATGCTGGAATTCTAGTTTACTCGTTATATGATGTTGCATCAGACAAAGAGAATCGAGCACTGCTTGATTTTCCCGGACACACTCAGCGTTTCAGCATAGTGATTTATCCCATAGTTCAGAAGGTATTCCAATCTAATTTGCCACGGATTCATGGAATAGGCTATGTTGATGTCCTTTTAAGCAACCTGAATGAGTTTCAAGGTCGTTATTCAAAGTCACTTGTCTCTATCAAGAACCATCTTCAAATAATTCAGAAGGAACTTGAGAGCGTCCAACCTTTTCTCAAGGATGTTGCAGAAGAGCAACATAAGCACCACAAAATTCAACATTTGGCTCAGTTAGTGATTGGCACAACATATGAAGTGGAATATATAGTCGATTCTTTTATAAGCAAAGAAGTTCCCGAGTGGTGTCTTGAGCTTTGGCTCGTTGATATCATAGAGGAAATTAAACTTAACAGTGCAAAAATAGATATCGAATTGAAGGAAACACCTGCAATTGACACAGCATTACATGATCCCGTGGATGCAGCCGCTGCTCATACATCGTCAGAGTCTACGTCCCCAAAGAATGAAGAAATCGTGGGCTTTGATCATATCATTCCAGAATTAAGAAAGAAGCTAACTAAAGGGTCCCGAAAGCTAGACGTCATCTCTATTGTCGGCATGGGCGGACAAGGTAAGACGACATTGGCCAACAAACTCTTTAATGATGACTCAGTTAAATCTCAATTTGATATTCAGGCGCAATGTTGCGTGTCGCAAGAATATTCATGTAGGTCCATATTATTGGCCATTTTACGTGATCTTTCTTGTGATGACTCTGCTGCTAGTGAATTGTCCATTGAAGATCTACGAGATAAGCTTCAAAAAATTTGTAAAGTGAGCAGATATCTTATCCTTATCGATGACATATGGGAAGCTAGTGCGTGGAAAGATTTACAGCCTTGCTTTGCGGATGTTGATAACGGAAGTCGAATTATTTTAACGACACGACAAGTTGAAGTTGCCAACTCAGCTAGAATTTCTTGTGAGCCCTTTCATCTTCCTATGTTTAACGAAGATGAAAGTTGGAAATTGCTGAAAGAGAAAGTGTTTGGTAAAGAAGGATGCTCTCCTGGTCTTGCAAAAGTTGGGCTAGAAATAGCAAAGAAGTGCGCAGGGCTGCCTCTTTCAATTGTTTTGGTGGCTGGTATTCTCGCAAAGGAAAAGACTGAACGATGTTGGAGACAAGTCGCTGAGAATTTAGGTTCCCACATTCAAAGTGACGCAAAGGCTATGATAGAGCACAGTTATAAACATTTACCCCATCATTTAAAGCCGTGCTTCCTTTATTTTGGAGCATTTTCAGAAGACAAGATGATCAATGTTTCAGATTTGATATGCTTATGGATCGCAGAAGGATTCACAAAAGTTGATAAAGAGAAGAGTTTGGAGGATGTAGCATCAGATTACTTGGAGAACCTTATTGGACGAAATCTAGTTAAAATTGCAAAAAGGAGTTCTGATGGCAGGGTCAAAGCATGCCAGATCCATGATCTATTGCTTGATTTCTGCAAGGAAACAGCTGAGCAGGAAAAGCTTCTACTCTGCATAGATAGGTAAAACTATAATTTTCTAGTTCTTTGTTTGTTCAATCAATCAAGTATTCCTGTTATTTTTTATATTCAATCTTAAACTAATTTGATGTTCACAGGTATCAAAGTACCAATCGCCCACCTGCCATTTACTCACACCGGCAGCTAGCTCAACGTCGCCTGTCCATTTATGCGGACAAGAATGATCTTGCAAAATGGAGTTCGTCTTGCTCACTTGTTGGGTCTGTACTTTGCAGGGATGATAACATAGAATACCTCTCTTCAACCTCGCGCATCTTTCAGAAATTCAAGTTTCTAAAAGTGTTGGATCTGAAGTTCATCATTGTTGATTCTTTCCCAACAGAGCTGGATTATTTGAGGTATTTTGCAGTACGAACTATGAAGAAGTCAATTACATCATGCATAAGCAATCTATGGAACCTTGGAACTTTGATAGTCAAAGGGGAAGGGAAAGACTTGTCACTACCGTTTACACTCTGGAAGATGTCTAAATTGAGAATTATACATATTTGTGACAATGCTTATTTCACCATTAATGGTGCAGAAGAAACACTTGTGAACTCCTCCAATCTTGACAATTTGGAGAAGCTTTCCTGTCCGTGTTTTTCTTGTGCGGAGGATGCAGAATTTGTATTGGGAAAGACACCAAATATTCGGAATCTGAGATGCTCAATTAAGTATCCTGAAGGAAACTATTGGGTCCTCCAATTGGAATTTCTAACACAGCTTAAGACGCTCAAGGTTCATTTTGACGGGCATTATTCAGCCCCAGCTGATGCTTACTTCTTCCCCTCAAGTCTCAACAAATTGAATCTGTCCACACTTTTCTGGGGCACTGGTTCAGAGATTGCTATGCTTCCCAATCTTCAGGTACTTAAACTGACAAATGTTAAGTTTGATAAAGGCGAATGGACAGTGAACGACAATGAGTTCCCTAAACTCAAAGTCTTGAAACTACTACGCTCTAATTTTAAGGAGTGGAATGTCTCGGATGATGCCTTTCCTTGTCTTGAACATATGAAATTGCGTTCATGCTATGATCTTAAGGAGTTCCCCTCTAGGTTCGCGGAAATAGCTTGTCTCAAGTTTGTTGAGGTAAAGGCTTGCAACCAAGCTCTTATTGCTTCAGCCAAGGAGATCAGGACAACGCAAGTTGAAGATTATCAAAGATCTGAATTCAAGATCTCCGTTGACTGTATTGTGGATTATTTATCAGGTACACTACCGGAAAAATTCCTTTCTTATATTCTAATATCTTGCTTATACTTTGTTTGACAACTTATCTTGAGCTTTATACTGTTATATCTTTAACTTGGAAGGGCTATCTATATTTTAAAAAGTTTAAAAAAAAAATCATCAATAAAAATCGATCAACTTATCAAACTCACTATTCTTTCCTACTATATAGAAGAGCGCAGAAGCAGCTCTCAGACGGAGGGCAATTTGATATTTGAGTGCTCTTATATTAGCTAAAATTACTGTTGTGTCCCTGCACTAGCTGATTTGTGTTTTTCAGAGAAAGATTATTTACGTAATTTTGTACTCTGCTGCCACCGCTTTATTTTGCTCTGTCCTCCGTCTCTCTAACTTATCCTCTAGTTTCCTTCTCTCTACGGTGCATTCTTTTTCGATCTACTCCATTTTCGTAGCTACGTCTTCTACAGGTGTGTTGAATTTGTTATGTCATCTTATTTGGCAAATTTTTGGGTTCTATCTTTGTTTGGTTTCATTTCCCTTGTTGCTTGTGTATTGGGTTGCAAAAGATTTGACGAATATATACTTCAATAAAAACTAACATATCTTACATTCTAAACTATAAGTTTTAACGGATTAGACCAATGTACTCTCTTCATCTTCTAAAGTTTATTTTGTTAAAGCTAAGTTGAAGTCAAGTGAGGCATAAAATTTGTACAGACTTTAGCAGAATTTAACAGATAACATTCAAGGTTACTCATATTCTTTCTTCTTTTAAGGTTCAGCTTGATTTGACTGCTCAATTTGTCACTATAAATTAAACGGCATGGTTGATCAATAAATCAAAAAGTAAATATGTTTTCTTTTTTTGAAATAAAATCAAATACAAAAGGTGTAAATTAATCAAAGTGAGACCTGATAAAGGGATACGCCGTAGCATCACAGTAGATATATTGACTGTGTAAAAACATTTCATATAGTTTAACTGTTGTAGCATATTCATTAAGTTATTTTCAAAGTTATTTTGATGATAAGCTCAGTGAAAGATTAGTTATTTCTTGGCTGTTAGTACTATTTATTTCTATTGGCCCGGAGGCTTGTGTGAAGGGAAAAACGGTGATTAAGCCTTGAGTTTGGCCGGAGGAGCGAGGTAAGTGTTGTGGCTAACCTTAGCTTGAGGGATTAGGTGTTATTTGCTTATTTGCTACGTGTTTGGATGTTGAGTACAATGTATAGGTGACGTGACATATATCTATATGTTGTTGTCGAGTGATAACATGTGAGTGATTCTTGGAAATGTTGTATTTTTGATCATATTGTTCATGTGTAGATTAGCTAATCGATATGTTGAGAAGTTTCTTAATATGTTTTATGGAATTTGGTATTGATGGGATTTTTACCCAAAGTTGAGATTGGTATTATGGAATTAAGTGTTAGAAGTAAGATTTGTTGTTGCTATTTTGTGACGACCCGGCCCGTCGTCACGGGAATTACCACCCCGTTGTGTTGTAATTACATAATTCATGCTTTTATATAAGTGTTAGAGTCTATCGGGGGAGTTAGGAGTGAATTAAATTGGGAATGAGGCATATAGCCTTTGTGAAGGAAACTTGAATAAGAAAAGTCAACCCGGAGTTGACTATTTAGCTAGAGGGCTCGGAATCGGATTCGGATGATTCGGTTAGTTCCGGAAGGTGATTTGTGACTTAGGGGAGCGATCGGAATTGAATTTGGAGGCCCGGTGTAGAAATAGGCTTGAATTGGCTAAGGTTGAATTTTGGCGAAATCCGAACGATAGGTGAGATTTAGATCCGGGGTCCGGAATGGAGTTCCGACAGTTGCAGTAGCTTCGTTAGGTGATTTTGGATGTGCCTGCAAAATTTCAGGTCATTCGGACGTCGTTTGGTCGGGTTTTTGATCGAATGTGTAATTTGGAATGTTTTAAGGAATTTAGGCTTGAATTCGATGCGAATTATGAGTTTTGATGTTGTTAGACGTGTTTTGAGGATTTGAGCAAGTTCGAATAAGGTATTAAGATGTGTTGGTATGTTTGGATGAGGTCCCGGGGGCCTCGGGGTGCTTTCGGATGGTTAAACGGGAGAAAAATCATGGAAATTTCAGGTTGAGAGTTCTGGTTCTGTCATTTTCGCTCCTGCGGAAATGTGGTCGCAGGAGCGAGTCCGCAGAAGCGGATATTGGAGCGCAGAAGCGCATGTGATCGCGGAAGCGGAAAGGAGCCCGC
>JASVEL010010361.1:0-17468 GCA_032618575.1 Nicotiana noctiflora
GTCTTTCTCCTTATTTTTCCCTCTTTCAGGTGCCTATCCGTGTCTATATATATCCAAACTAAAGGCCAGGCCAGCCTGTTTACCCTTCACCTGTGCACTGACTGTCCAGCTCTTAGGAGCACTTAACAGTGTAAAATAAGCTTCTTGCCCTAATATTCTCTGCCCAGCCCATCACTTAATGTCTAAATCTCATTTTTTAATCCACAAGTGTACTAGTAGCCTGTTTTTCTATTCAAAACCCCTTACCCTGCCAGATAGCTCCCATGTTACTTATGTTTTCCAATTACACTGCACACACAGTGATAATCAGACCTACTGACAGTCCCTCCAGCATGCTGGCCAGGTTCATTTGAATTAACTCTAAACCATATGGTCCCAATTCAGCTATGACTAATTTATCCTAAACCTATTTCAATTTCAAATCACACAGCACCCCAATTCAATTCAATAGTGCTTAATCAACTATCCAGAATTTCAAACAATCAAACCTACGCAATTAGATGGCGACATTCGTTTAATCAATTACGAGCTATACAATCGATAACGAATAATCGATATTCAACTGTGCCTACGGGCAGAATCAGGGGGCAACAATCCGAGTCAACTATTCGACGATCTTAACTAAATTGAACACAATATAATCACAACAACAACAATGGGCCGAACATACCAGAAAGAAATGATTTGACCAAATAAAAAGGTCTTGATTAGGAGGAGAAACGAAAGCAGAGAAAGTAGCTAACTAACTAAAAGAATGGAATCAATAAACACTTATACTAATAGATAAAAATCGGAAAGAGACAGACAGATACCTTAAACAGTGAGAAGAATATGAAAACGCACGGACTTGGGCTCGAGGAGACTTGAAATTGCCTTCTTTTGAAGTTAATAGATTTTAATTGAAATATTTTCAAACGAAAACCTTCCAATTAAAATCTATTATCTTCAATTTGTTTTAATTCCGACCAAATCCCTAGTTTTCGAATTCTAGGGTTCTTGAAGGCTATTTTGGGGTTCGACCAATTCCGGTTGGATTCGAGCCGGACCAACCTTGGTGGGGTCGTGGGGAGGGTCTGGGGAGGCTGTGGTGCAAAGTTGGAGTTGATTGGGATGGTCTTGACTTTGGCTCGAATCTTCGATTGAAGATTCGAACCATTTGGTGATGATTCGAGGAGAGGGAGTTATGGATTCGGACTCAGGGTGGTTTGGTGGTTCAATGGTGTTGTTTTGGTGACCGGCGGCGTTGTTGCCGCCGGGTTTTCAGGCGGAGGGCGAGGGGGCGGCGCTAGGGTTTGTATCATGTGAAGGTTGAGGGAGAGAGAGATGAAGGGGATGGGGGGGCGTCTGAGGACTGGGGGACGGGTTGGAGGTTTGGGGGGGGGGTTTGTGTATTAAAATGCCAAGGTTAACGTGGGCCGTTGGATGATGAGAATCCAACGGCCAGGATCAAAAGATGGGGGGATTAATGTGATCCATCCGATCAACACAGATCAATGGCCTGGATCTCTTCACTTAAGACGGAACGACGTCGTTTGGGGTGTAACGGGTTGGGACGGACTGGACCAGTGGTTTGGGCCTCTGTATGGAATTGGGTTTTGACCCAATCTCTTCATTCTTAAAAAACTAGACTCCATGATGTGTATATATATATATATATATATATCTATATATATATATATATATTAATTTTTACTGCAATTATCCTACATGGTTACATATCACTTGATTTTGATATTAAACACTAAAATGCAAAACATAATATATATATTTTTGTATTTTACTAATTTAAATAAATAAACACGCACGCACAAAAATGCAAAAATGTAAGAATAAAAATAACACAAAAATCACAAAAATCATGCTTAACACCAAATTATTTTATTTTTGAATTTTCTGGGAGGGATTCTCATGTAGGGCAAAAATCACGTGCTCACACTTGGAATTCTTGTCGTGCGATTACTTTTGACTTGAACTGAACTTTGACATTCTATTCTCTCGCAGATGGCGAGAACTCGATCATCCGGACGAGGTGGACGACCACCACTACCACCTGCTAGAGGCCGTGGATGCGGCCGTGGTCGTGGCGGAGGTAGGGTAGCTGATGCAGTACCAGCTGACCCACAGCCTCCAGTTGCTGAGGCTCCAGCAGCGCCAGTTCAGGCACCAGTTGTACCCATTGTCATTCCGGGTCTACAGGAGACCCTGGCTCAGATACTAGCAGTTTGCACTGGCTTGGCACAGGCGGTTTCAGTTACTATCGTAGCAACTGCATCAGGGACCGGGGGTGGTCATCAGACCCCCGCAGCACGTACTCCAGAGCCAGCATTGCAGGGCCTACAGACACCAGAGGCTCCTCCAGTTTAGCCTGTGGTTCCAGTTCAGCTAGCAGATCAGGTTCAGGGGGACAGGGTCCCAGCCATGACGGACGATGAGCAGCGTCGTCTCGAGAGGTTCACCGGGTTATCTCCTCCAGTGTTCACTGGTGCTCCGGGCGAGGACGCCCGAGGTTTTCTGGATAAGTGCCGTCGGATGCTTCGTACGGCAGGGATATTGGAGTCCACTGGGGTATCTTTCACTACCTTTCAGTTTCAGGGACCAGCCTTCGCTTGGTGGGAGGCTTATGAGCGCTGCAGGCCAGCCGGAGCAGCACCACTATCATGGTCGGAGTTCTCCACTATGTTCTTAGAAAAATGGGTGCCTCGATCTCAGAGAGAGGAGATGCGTAGGCAGTTTGAGGGTCTCTGTCAGGGGGACATGTCAGTGTCAGAGTATGAGATCAGGTTTACAGAGTTGTCCGGATATGCACCGTGGTTGGTTCATTCCGACAGAGAGAGGATTGGGCGCTTCGTGGACGGCCTCATTTACCCCATTCGTATTCCGATGACTCGGGAGAGGGTTCTGAGTCGTACATTTGAGGATGTTGTGGATATTGCTCGCGACATTGAGACAGATCGTCGTAGGGAGCGGGATGAGAGGGAGGCCAAGAGGCCTCGAGGAGCAGCTAGTTCCAGTGGCACTCAGACCAGAGGCCAGAGTCAGCAGAGCCGAGGTCGCTCTTTCAGGTCTTCGCAGTCGAGACGCTCAGATCGTCGCAGATGGTCTCCTAGACAGGATTATCAGGGTTCGCACCAGAGCCAGCCAACTCTCAGTGCCATGCCAGCTCAGAGTTCTTCGCAGGCCCCATCCGCTCAGGGTTCATCTCGGCCTAGTTCATCAGCTGGCCATTCCAGCGCCAGAGGTCCTTATCAGTCTCAGTACCCAGCACCGGGGAGTTGCTACGAGTGCGGAGAGTTTGGGCATCACCGTAGGGAGTGTCCCCGTCTTGTTTCCGGATCTTATCAGCAGAGGGGGCAGCCCTCGTCATCTGGTCCTTCTACTTCAGCACCCGCCCCGCCAGCTAGGGGTGAGGGTCAGACAGCTAGGGGTCGCCCTCGAGGGGGAGGCCGATCAGGCGGTCGGGCTAGATGCTATGCTTTTCAGGGCCGATCTGAGGCTGTTGCTTCTGATGATGTCATTACAGGTATTATTTCAGTCTGCCACAGAGATGCCTCAGTATTGTTTGATCCCGGTTCTACTTATTCTTATGTGTCTACATATTTTGCTCCTCATTCGGGCACGACCCGAGGGAGTCTTGAGCTGCCAGTGCATGTATCTACCCCGGTAGGGGATACTATTGTTGTGGACCACGTATACCGGTCCTGTTTGGTCACTATTGGAGGTCTGGAGACCCGAGTAGACCTGTTGCTTCTCAGCATGATTGATTTTGATGTTATATTGGGCATGGACCGGCTATCTCCATGTCATGCTATTCTGGACTGTCATGCTAAGACAGTCACTTTGGCTATGCCGGGCATTCAGAGGATCGAGTGGCGAGGCACGACTGAGTATGTACCTAGCAGGGTAATATCTTTCCTCAAGGCCCAACGAATGGTTGGGAAGGGATGTCTCTCTTATTTAGCATTTGTGCGGGAGGTCGAGGCCCAGACTCCCAGTATTGATTCTGTTCCCATTGTGCGAGACTTTCCTGATGTGTTTCCCTCACACCTGCCGGGCATGCCGCCGGACAGGGATATTGATTTTGGTATCGATTTGGTGCCAGGCACTCAGCCTATTTCTATTCCTCCGTATCGGATGGCACCAGCTGAGTTGAAGGAATTGAAGGAGCAACTCCAGGAACTCCTAGATAAGGGGTTTATTCGGCCGAGTGTGTCGCCGTGGGGTGCACCAGTCCTGTTTGTTAAGAAGAAGGACGGATCTATGAGGATGTGTATTGACTATAGGCAGCTAAACAAAGCAACAGTGAAGAATAAGTATCCTCTACCTCGTATTGATGATTTATTTGATCAGCTCCAGGGAGCTAGGGTGTTCTCGAAGATTGATCTTCGTTCAGGCTACCATCACCTGAAGATTAGAGAGTCCGACATTATGAAGACTGCATTCAGGACCAGATATGGTCACTATGAGTTCCTTGTGATGTCTTTTGGGTTGACCAACGCCCCAACAACATTTATGCATCTGATGAATAGTGTGTTCAGGCCCTATCTGGATTCATTTGTGATCATGTTCATTGATGACATACTTGTCTACTCTCGTAGCCAGGAGGAGCATGCTCGGCACTTGAGTATTGTGTTGCAGAGATTGAGAGAGGAGAAGCTGTATGCCAAGTTCTCCAAATGTGAGTTCTCGCTTGAGTCCGTGGCATTCTTAGGGCACGTGGTGTCCTGTGATGGTATTCAGGTAGATCCGAGGAAGGTCGAGGCAGTGCAGAGTTGGCCCAGACACCGACCTCAGTTACTGAGATCCGTAGCTTTCTGGGATTGGCTTGGTATTATCGTCGATTCGTTCAGGGGTTCTCTTCTATTGCTTCACCCTTGACTAGATTGACTCAGAAGGGTGTTCCTTTCTTATGGTCCGAGGAGTGCGAGGAGAGCTTTCAGAAGATCAAGACAGCACTGACCACAGCACCGGCCTTGATTCTACCGACAGCTTCAGATTCTTATACTGTATATTGTGATGCCTCAGGAGTGGGCATTGGTTGTGTGTTGATGCAGGAGGGTAGGGTCATTGCTTATGCCTCTCGTCGGTTGAAGCCCCACGAGAAGAACTACCCTGTTCATGATTTGGAGCTAGCAGCCATAGTTCATGCCTTGAAGATTTGGAGGCATTACCTGTATGGTGTCTCATGTGAGGTGTTCACGGATCATCGCAGCCTTCAGCACTTATTCAGACAGAAGGACCTTAATTTGAGACAACGGAGGTGGTTGGAGTTGCTTAAGGACTATGATATCACTATTTTGTATCATCCGGGGAAGGCCAATGTGGTGGCCGATGCCTTGAGTCGGAAGGCGGTTAGCATGGGCAGCTTAGCTTTCATCCCAGTTGGGGAGAGGCCTTTTGCTTATGATGTTCAGGCCCTAGCCAATCGGCTAGTGAGATTAGATATTTCGGAGCCGAGTCGAGTGTTGGCTTGTATTGCTTCTCGATCTTCCTTATATGATCGCATCAGAGAGCGACAGTATGATGACCCACATTTGCTTGTCCTTAAGGACAGAGTGCAGCATAATGATGTTAGAGATGTGACTATCGACAGTGATGGTGTTTTGAGGATGCAAGGCCGTATATGTGTGCCCAATGTTGATGGTTTGCGGGAGTTGATACTTGAGGAGGCACACAGTTCGCGGTACTCTATTCACCCAGGTGCCGCAAAGATGTACCAAGACTTGAGACAGCACTATTGGTGGAGGAGAATGAAGATGGATATTGTTAGGCATGTAGCTAAGTGCCTCAATTGCCAGCAGGTCAAATATGAGCATCAGAGGCCGGGCGGTGTTCTTCAGCGTATGGTTATTCCCGAGTGGAAATGGGAGAGGATCACCATGGACTTTGTTACTGGGCTACCTCGGACAGCGAGGAAGTTTGATTCTGTATGGGTGATTGTTGATCGGTTGACTAAGTCCGCACATTTCATCCCAGTTTGTACTACTTACTCATCGGAGCGGTTGGCGATGATCTTTATTCGGGAGATTGTCAGGTTGCATGGGGTCCCAGTGTCTATTATATCCGACAGAGGCACTCAGTTCACTTCTCAGTTTTGGAGAGCATTTCAGCGAGAGATGGGCACGAGGGTTGAGTTGAGTACAGCATTTCACCCCCAGACAGACGGGCAGTCTGAGGTACTATTCAGATCCTGGAGGATATGTTGCGGGCACGTGTGATTGATTTTGGTGGTTCGTGGGATGAATTCTTACCACTTGCTGAGTTTGCCTACAACAACAGCTACCAGTCGAGTATTCAGATGGCCCCGTACGAGGCATTGTATGGCAGACGGTGTAGATCTCCCGTGGGATGGTTTGAGCCTGGTGAGGTTAGATTGATAGGGACCGAGTTAGTCCAGGATGCTCTGGATAGAGCAAAGTTAATCCAGGAGAGGCTTCGTACAGCACAGTCTCGTCAGAAGAGTTATGCGGACCGTAGAGTTCGAGAGTTGTCTTTCATGGTCGGTGACAGAGTATTGCTGAAGATTTCACCCATGAAGGGTGTCATGAGGTTCGGGAGGAAAGGGAAGTTGAGTCCCAGGTACATTGGTCCTTTTGAGATACTCAGGAGAGTTGGAGAGGTGGCATACGAGTTAGCCTTGCCACCCAGCTTATCCAGCGTTCATCCAGTATTCCATGTGTCTATGCTCCGGAAGTACATCGGGGATCCGTCTCATGTATTAGACTTCAGTACCATCCAGCTTGATGGTGATCTATCCTATGATGTGGAGCCTATTGCTATTTTGGGTCGTCAGGTGAGAAAATTGAGGTCCAAGGAGATTGCATCGGTTAAGGTTCAGTGGAGAGGTCGACCCGTGGAGGAGGCTACTTGGGAGGTTGAGCAGGAGATGCGGAGCAGATACCCTCAGCTATTTGAGACTTCAGGTATGTTTCTTGACCCGCTCGAGGACGAGCGTTTGCTTAAGAGGGGAGAATGTGACGACCCGGCCCGTCGTCACGGGAATTACCACCCCGTTGTGTTGTAATTACATAATTCATGCTTTTATATAAGTGTTAGAGTCTATCGGGGGAGTTAGGAGTGAATTAAATTGGGAATGAGGCATATAGCCTTTGTGAAGGAAACTTGAATAAGAAAAGTCAACCCGGAGTTGACTATTTAGCTAGAGGGCTCGGAATCGGATTCTGATGATTCGGTTAGTTCCGGGAGGTGATTTGTGACTTAGGGGAGCGATCGGAATTGAATTTGGAGGCCCGGTGTAGAAATAGGCTTGAATTGGCTAAGGTTGAATTTTGGCGAAATCCGACGGTAGGTGAGATTTTGATCCGGGGGTCGGAATGGAATTCCGACAGTTGCAGTAGCTTCGTTAGGTGATTTTGGATATTCCTGCAAAATTTCAGGTCATTCGGACGTCGTTTGGTCGGGTTTTTGATCGAATGTGTAATTTGGAATGTTTTAAGGAATTTAGGCTTGAATTCGATGCGAATTATGAGTTTTGATGTTGTTAGACGTGTTTTGAGGATTTGAGCAAGTTCGAATAAGGTATTAAGATGTGTTGGTATGTTTGGATGAGGTCCCGGGGGCCTCGGGGTGCTTTCGGATGGTTAAACGGGAGAAAAATCATGGAAATTTCAGGTTGAGAGTTCTGGTTCTGTCATTTTCCGCTCCTGCGGAATTATGGGCGCAGGAGCGGGTCCGCTGAAGCGGACGAGGAGCGCAGAAGCGCTGGGCATCGCAGAAGCGGAAAATTTTCCGCTGAAGCGGCATCGCTGGAGCGGAATGTGAGCCGCAGAAGCGGCCAAGGGCCATGGGGTGAAGGATCGCAGAAGCGGAAGGGAAGCCGCTTAGGCGAGTCCGCAGAGGCGGACGCCTAGTCGCAGAAGCGGGAACACCCGCAGGAGCGATCGAATCTCCGCAGAAGCGGACACGCAGAGGCGGTCCGTATATCGCAGAAGCGGAATTGGCCGGCCAGGCCTGGAACCGCTGAAGCGACCCTTTGGTCGCGGATACGGACGCGTAGAAGCGGAAAATGTTCCGCAGAAGCGAAAATCGCTGTAAGTAAGTGTATCAGAAGTTAGAAAATTTCAGAAACATTTTAACATTTGGGGGTCTCGGCTTAAGGGCGATTTTGGGCGATTTTGAGGAGGAAATCAAGGGAAATCATCAGGTAATCAACTATGAACTCATATTATGATTAGTATTGATAATATCATGCAATTATATCATGAAAATGGAGGAATTTGAGGTAATTATGGAGGATTTAGCCCTAGTCTTGGATTTTGGAAAATCAAGGTTTTGAATGGGCAAATGGAGTCCGAATTTGGTAAATTTTATATGCCTAGACTCGTATCGAGATGAGGATTCCGAATATGTAATTTTTGTAATTTTTCGACAAGTGTACCAAAAGTCGGGATTTGACAACTTGTGGGTTTTGATATAAATTGGGTTATTTCGAATGAATTTCGTGAAATTAGCGTATATTGATGCATTCTCTATGACCTTGAGCAGATTTGGCATCCGAGGAGATTGATTTGCGAGGCAAGCGCAAGGCGGATTGAAGCTTCTACCGGTTCGAGGTGAGTGGTAGTAGTAAACAATACACTGAGGGTTTGAAACCCCGTACTAGCACTTTACAGTGCTATATTGAGATGAGACACGCGTTCTATGACGGGCGTGGTAACATTGTGATAAGGGGTTCGGACTTAGTCCTTCCCGGCTAATAGAATACTGTGTTGTACAACTGTTAATGAGGTTATAACTGTACCATTGGGCTAATAGCCATGTTTGGGGCCTCGTGCCGATCTGTAGAGCATTAGGGAACCTATAGAACTAGGTGACCTTTACATTGTGTTGGAAATATACACTCAGCCATAGCTCTAGCCGTATAGCATAATATGAGCTTGTACTAGATGTGTACATTGAGAGAGATTATCTAGGGTGGAATTCCCTGTTCTAGCTGAGTGGGCCTGAAAGGCCAAGTTTATACCGATTGAGATGAGACAGGGTCAAGGACCCACTGTTCTAGCTGAGTGGGCCTGAAAGGCCAAGTCTATATTGACTGAGACAGGGTCCAGGACCCACTGTGATATATTATATTGGGCCTGAGAGGCCAAGTACATATTGACCGGGATAGGGTCGAGGACCCATTATGAGGTATTATATATATATACCTATATTGGATCAGGCTGCACGCCGCAGCAGTATATATATTGGATCGGACTGCACGCCGCAGTAATATACATGTAATATACATGTGGGACGGACTGCACGCCGCAGTATTATTGCGCTTGGGCTGTAGGAGCCCCTTCGGAGTCTGAGTCTGCACACATTCTCAGTGAGCACTGGTGTATATGATGGCTGCACGCCGCAGCAGTATATATGTTGGATCGGACTGCACGCCGCAGTGATATATGGTGGACCTGGCTGCACGCCATAGCACCATAGCGCTTGGGCCTAGGGAGCCCCTCCGAAGTCTGTATACACCCCCAGTGAGCGCCGTCGACGTTAAATGGAGCGGGTTGCGCGCCGCAGCAGTATATGTATTGGAGCGGGCTGCACGCCGCAGCATTATACTTAATCATATCCTACTATTTACTTAGATACTTATACATTATAGACATAAGTATGTGCCTTTATATGTTGAGATGGCCGTACACCGTAGGGGTACGAGCGAGGGTTTGTTCAGTATGGAGATCTTGTAGAGATAAACGTAGATTGGAGGTTAAAGTACTACTATAGTGATGACGTACTTGTGAAGATTGCTTTAGAACTGTATAGTGATAGTACAGGTGTTCTCACTTCCAGTCGTTGTTTATTATTGTTACTCACTGAGTTGAAATATACTCACCCCACTCCCCGCATTTTTGTGTGTGCAGATATACAGGATTAGGAGGGCAGTTGTGCTATCGCAACTGTTTGTATTATCGCCATTCTATGGAGACTTCCGAGGTAGCTGCCAGCGTCCGCAGAGCTTGTTTTCTCCTTCCTTATCATCTTGTTGATTTCCTATTTGTCTAGACTTGGTTGTATTAGGATGCTATTCCGTAGAGGCTCAGTCTCGTGACACCACGATATGTTTGGGACCGTATTTTGTATGTTTTGACGTTTCGGTTATCACCTGCTATGACTAACTACTGTTTAAGTTTAATTTATTTAATAATTGGCTGGTTAAGAGGATATTATGGTCGGGCTTGCCTAGCATTGTGTTGGGCGCCATCACGACCAGGGTTTGGGTCGTGACATATTTCTATCTCTATTATTGTTGTCTCCGTTTGGGTGAGGTAAAGTGATAAAGAATGAACGCTGATGTTGTGCATATTTCTATTATTTATGTGGTGAGGAAGAGTGATAAAGCACGAAGGGTGATGCCATGCACATTTCTATTATTTACATGGTAAGGCCGAGTAGTAAAGCATGAAGGGTGACGGCGTGCACGATCTATTATTGATTATCTGGCGAGATCGAGAGTAAAAGCACGAAGGGTGATGCCGTGCATTTTCCATTTGTTGTGTTTACCTGTTATTACAGGTTCAAAGTGTACTAGCTGTTTAAATTCCTCTACTGATGTGATTTTTTATTTTGGTACCCTTTAGTATGTTTCCCCTCCCGATAATATCTACTTAGCTTCTGTTAATTGTTATTTCTATTAGCATATTGTCTAACTGCACAGGTTTATGATGTTTCTTGTCCTAGCCTCGTCACTATTTCGCCGAGGTTAGGCTCGACACTTAGCAGTACATGGGGTCGGTTGTACTGATACTGCACTCTGCACTTTCTGTGCAGATTCCTATACTGGACCGTGTTGACCCGAGTTGAGTTGCTGCTTTCAGACCCACAGGAGACCCGAGGTAGATCTGTCGGCGTTCGCAGACCCTGGTCCCCTTCCAGTTATTCTAGTTTACTATTTCATTTAATTCAAAGAAAGTTGTACTTTCTTTCAATCAGTATTTGTAGTGACTCTTAGAAGTATATGAATTGTGAAACTAGTTTCTGAGTAGTTGTGTATATAAGCACTTGGGTTATTATGAAAATTCTGCACTCTTTAATTTGTTTTGGTTTAATTGCTATTAATTACTGATTGCTATTATATAGCCGACAGATGCTGACAGCTGATCATGCATTGATTTGCACGGTGGCTTTGGTTAATTCTGATACTGGAGGGATGAATCAATTAGGGATGGCAAATGGGGCGGGGCGGGGCGGGGCAGGGCAAGCCTTGACCCGCTAAAATTTTGACCCGCCCTGCCCTGCCCCGTTTAGCCTTTTGTGAGAATTTTGCCCCGCCCCGTCCTCTTAAGCCATGCCCCGTCCTGTCCCGTTTAGACTATTTTTTTTTTATTTTAAAGCCTCAAAATAAAATTATTAATAAATAATGAACGGGTACAATGTTTTTGATATATATATAATTTCTTGAGATATATCAAAGAGAGAAAAAAAATGGGGAGATCAACTTCTACTTCTTCATCAATCGTACTAGTCTTGATTTTTGTATTAAGTGTTGATCTCTTTGGTGGAAATTTAAGAGCAAATGCTATCAACCCACTAATTGTAAAGGCTTGTGAAAACACTGGTGCAAGAGATTTTTGTTATAGTATTATGGAAAATGATCCAGCGGCTCCTTGGGCAAAAACTAAGCTTGATCTTGAATACATTACACTTAGATTGGCAGAAGACAACTACCAAATAGTTCACAGGAAAGTTTGGACAATAACTGCAAATGAAACAAATCCAGAATATAAGAAAATTTACAGGGAGTCTAAAATAGCAAGAGAATGAATTTGAGCTCAAATCTTGCCCTACCCCTGCCCTGCCCTGCCCCATTAAGACTTTGGCCTGCCCCGCCCCCATTAAGGTTTTGCCCTGCCCCGCCCTGCCCCATTAAGACTTTGGCCTGCCCCGCCCCATTAAGGTTTTGCCCTGCCCCGCCCTGCCCCGCCCCGCCCCGCCCCGCCCCGTCCCATTTGCCATCCCTAGAATCAATCTTCTGCTTGCTACTACTTCATTAGGATGAACCTTAAACGAAAGCAGCATTTGTTTAAAAAGAGACTTCCCACTGCCAAAATGCAATGCAGATCAACTTGGAGCATTCTCTTATCAATTGCTATGCTTGGATATATAACAATTATATGGCTAAACAATACAAACACAATCAAACAAAATTGTAGCACCAACACCATTCCAAATTTGCTCCTATACAAGGTACATATTAGTTCTTTTATAAGACGAGTCTGGATGTGTAGGAATGTTTTTAGAATGAGAAATCCCATAAAAAGAAAAAAAAAATTACATCAAAGTTCTAATGCCCAAAAACACTACTTAATCATATATAGTTAAACAATATTATCCCTCTAATTTAAAATAGGTATTTATTCCATATACAAGTCATACAAATGGAGGAGTAACAAGGTGAGGTGTAGTACTAAATGGTTCCTGATATTTTTGATATTATAGAGAATTGCTGTTATAGAAAACATATATTATAATAACACATGAGATTTGGTATCGGAAAAATTTATCTTTTATAGAGAAGTATTGTTATATAAGGATACTATTATAAAAAGGTCTGACTGTACATTGTTCATCCAACTTCGAACAATTTAGACGTATAGGGAAGCAAATGAAGTAGTGATAATAAATTTGAAGATAATGAATTCATCTCTGATATTACACATGACAAAATAAAATTCATAGCTGTTTATCTGGTTGAATCAACATGTCTTTCAGCTAGGATAGTCGTACCCATGCTTAAGCAGAGAAAACAACAGTAAAGCAAATAAATACATCACAACAAATTGGATAGATAGAGCTGTTTTAACCATTCAAAAGGAAAACAATTTCGCATAATTGAGAAGTTGAAAAGGTATGAAACCTAGAAAAGGTGTTTAAAGCAGAAAGTGGAGCTCATACAATTTACGCCTTCAGAACAATAAAACGCAAACGGAATTTTTATGGGAACAGGCTGATAGGACGAATAGCCAGCAGAAAACATGAAATGCTGCTGACTCCATATGAAAGAGCATTCGACTTGTCTACGATCGCAGGCTCGCATAAATGTCATTCCTTTGATTCCCTCCTGCAAAAGGAGAAAACACTTGGTGAAATCTAGAAAGAAACAATGTTGCAGATAGGTTTCTTTGGAATCTTTTTGTGGTGTGGCAATAAATGACTAAATTATTCACACTACTAGTTAGAATTGGAGTTGCTAACATACATGGAAAGTGTTAGGTCCCGGTAGCACTAAACACTTGTTCACAGCGGGGAAAATAAATGATCAACGAAAAATAAATGACACAAAGAATTTAACGTGGTTCACCTAAAACGTTTAGGCTACGTCCACAAACCCGGCACCAACTTCCACTAAAACTTTTAGTAGGCTTACAAAGAGAGACTTCTCCAATAGTTTGGAGGTACAACAATTTCCCGAGCTCTACCCAAAATAGTGGCGCACACAAAAGTATTTCCCGAAAATACCCGACTAGTATTTTACTCACTATTTTGTCACTCCCCCTTTAGAAAAACTTCCTAAAGAAAAACAAACTCTCTCTTTCTCTATAACTCTTATACTTGAGTTATTGAATGTTTTTGGTGTGTTTAAAACAATGAGATGAAGGGGGTATTTATAGTTTTGAGATAGGGACCAAAAGTGCAAATCTCACCTATCGAGAAGGATCAATTTGCAATATTCCCATCTCACCTACCATTTATTGATGTCATTGCTTACATCAATAAGCAAATTGGAGGAAGCTTCTAACAATTCTCCCCCTTCCGACTATTTGGAGAGTCTCCTATCCCTGCAGCTTCTCTGCAGAACTCAAATTTACCCTTTGGTACAGTTTTGGTCAACATGTCTGATCCGTTTTCATCTGTATGGATCTTTTCAAGCCGCAACATCTTCTTCTCTAACACATCCCTGATCCAATTATATCTAACATCAATATGCTTGGATTTGGAATGGAATGAGGCATTCTTCGCAAGGTGGATAGCACTTTGACTATCACAAAATAGCTGGTAACCGTCTTGCGAAAATCCAAGTTCAGTTAAGAACTTCTTCATCCACAGCAGTTCTTTGCAAGCTTCCGTTGCTGCAATGA
This sequence comes from Nicotiana noctiflora, assembly GCA_032618575.1. NCBI lineage: Eukaryota > Viridiplantae > Streptophyta > Magnoliopsida > Solanales > Solanaceae > Nicotiana > Nicotiana noctiflora. Next base: position 14,085 of record JASVEL010010361.1, read on the forward strand.
ATTCAGCTTCAGTAGTTGATAGTGCAACACATTTTTGCAACTTTGATTGCCATGACACAGCTCCCCCTGAAAAGTTAATCAAGTATCCTGAAGTTGATTTTCTAGAATCAACATCTCCGGCCATATCTGCATCAGGATAGCCAACCAACACAGGGTTGTCTTCTCCAAAACACAAGCATAGTTTGGAGGTTCCTCGAAGATACCTGAGAATCCACTTAACAGCATCCCAATGTTCCTTTCCTGGATTAGAAAGAAATCTACTTACCACTCCTACAACGTGAGCGATATCTGGCCGTGTACAAACCATGGCATACATCAAACTTCCTACTACTGAAGCATATGGAATCCGCTCCATCTTTCTTTCTCTCATCATCTGTTGACGGGCTTTGCTTGGTGCTCAATCTAAAGTGGTTAGCAAGAGGACAACTAACTGCTTTAGTTTTCTCCATGTTGAACCGTTGAAGTACCTTCTCGATGTACTTCTCCCGAGACAACCATAACTTCTTGGCTTCTCGGTCTCGCATAATCCTCATCCCAAGGATCTGTTTTGCTGGCCCCAAGTCTTTCATGGCGAAGAACTTGCTTAGCTGCTCTTTCAAGCTATTAATTCTGGAAACATTCCGGCCAACAATCAACATATCATCCACATAGAGCAATAGGATGATAAAATCATCGTCAGAAAACTTCTGAACGAACACACAATGGTTCGAAGTTGTCTTCTTGTAGCCGTGTTGCCCCATCACCGACTCGAACTTCTTGTACCACTGCCTTGGTGCCCGTTTTAAGCCATAGAGGCTTTTCCTCAATCTACAAACGCAGTCCTCTTTCCCCTTTTGCTGGAAACCGTCTGGTTGCTCCATGTATATCTCCTCTTCCAAATCACCGTGTAGGAAGGCGGTTTTCACATCCATCTGCTCAACCTCCAGGTTGAGGCTTGCTACTAATCCCAGCACCGTGCGTATTGAGGTCATTTTCACAACCGGTGAGAATATTTCATCAAAGTCTATACCTTTCCTTTGATTGAAATCTTTGACGACCAATCTTGCTTTGAATCTCGGACAGGAACTATTTTCATCATGCTTGATCTTGAACACCCATTTATTCTTCAAAGCTCTCTTGCCTTTCGGCAACTTCACCAACTCAAACGTCTTGTTCTCATGCAAGGATTTCATCTCGTCTTGCATGGCTTCTATCCACTTCTCCTTATGTTCATCATCAACAGCTTCTTCAAAACTGTCGGGTTCTCCCCCGTCAGTGAGTAACACATACTCATGTGGAGAATATCTGGTAGACTGTTGCACAACTCTTCCAGATCTTGTGTGATAAAGAGGGTTGTTGAGGATTGCTGGTTGAGGTTGATCATCCTCGTTTGCATCATCATCACCATTATCCTCGTTACCTTCAGCATCTGCTGGTTCATCTTCATTTGGAAGATCAGGGGCTTCAGGTTGATTATCCCTGAACATCGTCTCCAACTTGTCTCGGCACCATTGTTGGAGGCAACTCAAACTCGGCAGAATCATCAGTGGACTTCTCTACTTTGTCAATGTCTTCAATTGTTTGGTCCTCAACGAACACAACATCTCGACTCCTAACGAGCTTCTTCTGCACCGGATCATAGAACTTATAGCCAAGCATGTCTTGACCATAGCCGATGAATACACACTCCCTTGTCTTGACATCAAGTTTGCTCCTTTCATCCTTCGGAACATGGACATAGGCTTTGCAGCCAAATACCCGCAATTGATCATAAGAGATATCTCTTCCTGACCAAATCTTTTCTGGAGCCTCGTACTGAAGAGGGACACAGGGTGAATGGTTTAGCACATAGGTTGCTGTAACTAGTGCTTCACCCCAGAAAGCCTTTGGTAACTTTGAATGAGAGAGTAAACATCTGGTTCTCTCGATCAAGGTTCTGTTCATCCTCTCAGCCAAGCCATTCAACTGTGGAGTTTTAGGAGGTGTGAACCGATGTCGAATACCATGCTCTTTACAATAAGCATCAAATTGACCCTGGTATTCACCGCCATTGTCTGTCCGGATGCACTTCAACTTCTTACCAGTCTCTCTTTCCACCAAGGTCCGAAATTGTTTGAAAACTTGAAACACTTGATCCTTGGTCTTCAGCGTGTATACCCATGTCTTTAGTGAATGATCATCAATAAAGGTCACGAAATATTGGGCACCACCGAGGAACTTCTTGAAAGGCCCGCATACATCTGAGTGTACCAGATCCAACACGTCTTGCTTTCTGGAAGGAGGGAATCTTTTAAATGAAACTCTGTTTTGTTTCCCAGCTAAACAGTCAGCACACTTCTTCAACTGGATCTGGTTTAGACCCGGTAAGGCGTTCTTCTTCACCAAACGCGCCATTGACTTTTCACTCATGTGGCCAAGACGTCTATGCCACAACTTGGTATTGCTATCATTCTCCGCAACATTTATAACTTGTTGGGAGATGCTTGCGTGGGTCACGTATAACTTTGACTGCTTCGTGCCCCGCGCCACCACCAATGAGCCTTTCGTGAGCTTCCATTGGCCATTATGAAAGGTATTGCAATAACCTTCCTCATCAAGCTTGCCTACGGAGATCAGATTCAGGCGCATATCTGGAACATGCCTGACATCTCTTAAAAGTAGCTTCATCCCATTCATGGTCTCTAGGCAAACATCTCCTTTGCCTACAACTGTTGAGAAATTGGCATTTCCCATCTTTACACGACCGAAGTCTCCAAGTGTGTAAGATGAGAAGAGTTCTCTCCGTGGCATTGCATGAATGGTAGCTCCACTATCAATCACCCATGTCGTCTCTTGGGTTGTCAAATTGATAATGTCGTCATCGTAGACAATGTTAAACTCACCAAAGGAGTTCGCTTCATCATCACCGCTTTCTTCGGGTTTCTCCTTTTTGCATTTGTTCTTCTTCTGGTCATTCTGAAACTGTCGGCAAAATCTTTTGATATGGCCCTTCTTTTTGCAGTAATGGCACTCAACATGTGCAAATTTGTTGGATCTACCTCTGCTCTTATCTCTGTTACTCTGGCCTTTGTTTTGACTTCTCCCCCTGGTCGTAACAGCCAACACCTCTGATGAAGAAGATGATCCTCGTGATCGGCGTCTCATTTCTTCATTTAGAATGCCACTCTTGACTGTCTCCATGTTTACCACACCGTTGGGTGCAGACTTGGTGATTGAAACCTTCAAGGTTTCCCATGACTCTGGGAGTGTTGCCAGCACCATAAGAGCAAGTACCTCGTCATCGAACTTTATGTCCATTCCCGACAACTGGTCGACAATCCCTTGTATTTCATTAAGGTGATCTGCCACAGTTGTCCCTTCTACATATTTTACTTGCATTAATTTTGTCAAGTAAAATAATTTGTT